>JACVTC010000033.1:1005000-1010000 GCA_016946835.1 Neocallimastix lanati (nom. inval.)
ATATATATTTTTAATAATTGATAAATATATATTAATTAAATTATAGAATTTGATGTTAATCTTTTTTTTTTTTACTATTATTATTACTATTTTTTTTTTTTTTTTTTTTTTTTTTTTTTTAATTTAAATACATAACTATAAATATTAATCTTTTGGTTCTTTTCCTTTAAATTTGAATTTTTCTAAAACAGAATGTTTATTTGTTACTTTACTCCTTGGTTTCTCCTTTATTTATAAATATATAAATATATATATATATATTAATAATAATAATAATGATAATAAAAATAATAATAATAAAAAAAATGTTTTTTTTTTTTTTTTTTTCATTAATTTAATATATAATTATAAAATTATAAATAATTAATAAATAATAAATAATAAATAATATTTAATAAATAGAATACTAATTCAAAAATTTACAATTATATCTTTTTTTACACTTGGTTCTTTATCAACCTCTTCTTCTAATGATTTATCATTACTAGCTTCTTCTATATTTTTTTCTTCTTCAGTTGAAACATTACTTGTGCTTGCTTCATAATCTAATTTATTAGTTTCCATTGGGATTTTCTGATATATATATATATAATAACAAATAAAATAAAATAAAAATAAAATAAAAATAAAAAAAAAAAAAAAAAAAAAAAAAAAAAAAAAAAAAAAATTAGAAAACAAAATTTATATTAAAAATTGAAAATATTATAATTATTTGTGTTAATGTTTAAATTTAATATTAAAATAAATTAATGGTATTAATATTAACATTCTTCGCGGCCTTCTTGGTTGAATTATTTTTATAGTAATCACTAATAGTAGAATTAATTGAAGTTTTAACTCTCTTTTCTGATATCAAATCCTATTGATTATTTAATGATGTATGCAATTTAATATGTTTTAATTTATTATTATTATTATTATTATTATTATTATTATTATTGGTGTTGTCGTTATGATTATTAAATATATAAGTAAATATAATTAAAACATCATTAAATTTTATTATTAAATAATTTATTATACATTAATATTTACGATTTAATTTTTTTTTTTTTTTTTTTTTTTTTTTTTTTCAAACTTACTTCTGATGAGGCTTGATTTAAAATTGCTTTTCTTTTCTTTGCTTTATTTAATTGTTCATTTTTAACTTTTTAATTATAAATAAATATATATATATATATTAAATATATTAATAATTAATTATAATTTCATTATATTTAAATAGCATGTTTAATTGTGCTTTGATATTACTAATTATTATTATTATTATTATTATTATTATTATTATTATTATTATTATTATTATTATTAAATTTACCTTGTTCTAATGCATCTAATAAAGTTTTTGAAGTATGTTGAGGTTTTGGACTTTTAATTTCAATAGCAAATGGATTTTTTTTATTTTCATTATTTAATTTATATGTTTGATTAAATGCTTTTTTTTTTTTTTTTTTTTTTTTTTTTTTATTTATTTATTTAAAGATAAAAATATAAAATTAATATATTAATAATTAATAAATTATTAAATTAAAAAAAAAAAAAAAAAAAATAGTTTAAATTAATAATATAAATTTTAACTTTTTATTTTTATTTTTATTTTTTTAAGCTATTTAAAAATATTTATTACTCTACGGTATATATAAATTTATATATTAATATATAAAACTTACTCTTTTTCTTAAAGATATTCTTATTTAAATTCTTTTTAACACCTATATCCTTTTTATTGATATTAATATTTCCTTTTTTTATATAATTTATAGTATTTGTTGGATTATTATTATTATTATTATTATCATCATCATCATCATCATTATCATTATCATTATTATATTCTTCTGTCATTTCTAATAATTCTGGTGAATTTGATTCATCCTCAGAATGATCAGCAGAATTCCTATTATTATATATCTCCATTTCCATTTTCATTTTCATTTTTTTTTTATTCTTATTTAATTCTCTTTCCTTTTGTTTTGTTTGCTTTGCTTCTTGAATTAACTGAATTCTTTCAGCTAATGACGATAAATGAAAACGAATTGCAATTAATACTGCCTTTTCAACAGAAGCAATTAATCTTAATGATGAAGTTAAATCTAATGCTCTTTGAATATTTCCTTCTTTACAGGCATTCTTTTTTAATATTTATAAATAAATAAACAAGTAAAAATTATTAATATTTAATGACTTTTAATGATATAAATTATAATAAAAAAATTTTTTTTATCCTTTTTTTTTTTTTTTTTTTTTTTTTTTTTTTTTTATTTATTTA
This sequence comes from Neocallimastix lanati (nom. inval.), assembly GCA_016946835.1. Lineage (NCBI taxonomy): Eukaryota > Fungi > Neocallimastigomycota > Neocallimastigomycetes > Neocallimastigales > Neocallimastigaceae > Neocallimastix > Neocallimastix lanati (nom. inval.). The sequence goes on from JACVTC010000033.1 coordinate 1,007,270, forward strand.
TTTATTTATTTATTTATTTTTCTTTCTTTCTTATATATATAGATTTATATAACTCTGTAAATGAAAATCATTAAATTACCATAATTAAAGTTAATAATAATTTATCTAATTCAAGATTTTCTTTTGCATATTTTGGATCTTCCACATCGTCATCAATAACTTCATTATTTTTATCATGTTTAATATTCATAAATAATTTTGTACGAAAGATTCTAAATATTTATATAGTATTAATTGTTTATGATTAATTATATATTTTTTAATTATTATCAAGTTTATTTATTACAATATATATTATGTATTTATTATTATATAATTATTTATATATTGTAATTTAAATATTATTATTATTTTTATTATTATTATATTATTATATTATTATTATTATATTATTATTATTATTATTATTATTATTATATTATTTTTATTATTATTATTATTATTATTATTATTATTATTATTATTATTATTATTATTATTATTATTATTATTATTTAACCTTTCTTCCAACATTCCATCTTGCGTTTCTAATTGAAGGAAAGGTACTTGTAAATTAATTTCTGATACGATTGGTTTCTGGAATTGAAGATAATGATCAGATCCCTTAAATGTATAAATGATTTATCATTGAATATTATAAAAGTATTAAAAAAAAAAAAAAAAAAAAATATATATATATATATATATATATATATTTCATATTAGTTTATCAAAAAAAAAAAAAATTTTTTCTGAACTTTAGAACAAAAAAATAAAATCAATAATAAATATTTATTATTATTTTAAATATATATATAAATAATATAAATATATATATATTTAATTTTTAAATAATAACCTTTAATATAACACATAATAAATGCTTCTCAGTCATACCCACGGCCCAATACTTAGTTTCACTTAATTGATTTGTGATGAAGTCCTCATCTTTATTTTTATTAAGATTAGAAGTATCAATAACTGGTATCCATTGATAATCCAAATGTTTAACTAGAATTCTTCCAACACCTTCAGAATCATAGGTTGCTGGAATCTGAAAATAAATAAAAATATATAAATTATTAAAAAAAAAATTTTTTTTAATATAGTTATAAATTATTAATAATCACATATAATTATATATAATATATACATTTATATTATTATTTAATTTTTTTATTATATATATATATTTACTCCATATTCTGTAAAACCGATCCATTCTAAAGTAGAATTTTGAGATATAGGCAATTCATCTTTTTTTATTACTTTAAAATTATCTGCATCATAAAGCATATATTCCAAACTTTGATCACCATTAAATACATTACCACTATGATACACAATGAAAAATTGATGACTTGTTGAACATCCTGTAATGCTGACAATTTTTCCTTTAATAGATAAAATTTGTTGGGGAAATCCACTAAAAGTAAAAAATCTTAAATACTTTTTATCAGTTGCTGCAACGATTCCCTTATTAGTTAATGCAACAGCTATTTAAAATATATATATATAAGTTTTATTAATTTACTATATTATTTAATTATTATATAAGTTAAGTTATAAATAAATAAATAAATAAATAAATAAATAAATAAATAAAATAAAACAAAAAAAAAAAAAAAAAAAAAAAAAAAAAAAAAAAATATATATATATATATATATATAGATAAAAGTATATAATTATAAAAAAAAAAATTTTTTTATTTAAACAAAAATAGAATTAAAAGAAATTTTTATACATTAATATATAAACCTTTTACATTTTCATCATCATCTAATTCTAAATACCAATCACTTTTAGTTGCCCAAGTTTCAACAGGTTTAAAGTATAAAGTACTCTTTAAATCATTTTCTTTATTTCCTTCACAAGCAAATACAGCTCCATGTTCACACAGTGATGCCATGGAATAATTTCTGTTATTTGAAAAACTATAAGGTCTAAGGACGGATCGATCATGATATTCAACATGAAGTGTAAAAAGTTCATCATCATGCCTTATACTATATATTGAACCAAGCATATTAAATGCTATTATTAAAGAAAAAAATAAATAAATAAAACGATTATATATATATATATATATATTTCTTTTATTAATTTTGTATAATATTATTATAATTTTAAAAAATATATTATAATTATTATTATTACAAACCTAAATATTTTTTATTGCTGGTACCACCACTTGAAGTTAATAATGGAGTTGAACCTGGTTGAAATGCTTCCTGTGATTCAATAACTGAATATACAGGTTGAGATTCTTTATTTTCAAATCTAACGGCCTTTCTTCTATGTTTTGATCGAATATTTCTCATAGAAATTGGTGCATCATAGCCACGTTCTGAATATCCAGCACCATCATCATCTTCGACAAAATCATCTACTCCTTCATCACTTTCATAAGAATCTTCACTTATTTCAATTTCTTCTTCATCATTATTATTTTCAATATTTGAAGTATCTTTTATATCTGTCATCTTAACATCTTTAACACAAAAATAAAAATAATAAAAAAAATTTTTTCATTATATTAATAACTCTTTTACATATTTATATTTATATTTTAACTTATATTTATATTTATATTTAAATTTATATTTATATTTATATTTTATACTACTACTACTACTACTACTACTACTACTACTATTATTATTATTATCATTATTATTATTATTATTAATTAATTAATTACTAGTATTCATATTAATATATATATATATATATATACCATTATTTAAAGTT
>JACVTC010000033.1:1012500-1017500 GCA_016946835.1 Neocallimastix lanati (nom. inval.)
ACTAATTTTAATCAATATAATATTTAAGTAAAATTTAAATTATTTGATATTTTTGAAAGAATAATAATAAAGCCAATAATTTTATATATATAACTAAAGAAATTTCAAATTTTCTAAATCATTTCAAAAAAGAAATTCAAATATGATAATTATTAATTAAAAAATTTATTTTATATATAATTATATAAAATTTTATATTACTTTGAAAAATAATTTATTTGATCAAATATTATATATATTCTATTTACTTATATATTAATTTATTAATTAATTTATTTATATTTATTTATTTATATATATTTATTTATTTATATATATTTATTTATTTATATATATTTATTTATATCTTTTTTTATTTATTGAAAACTGTGATTATATGTTACCATTATAAATATAAATTAATATATTCAAATATTAATATTTTATAAAATATTATGCATTTTTTTATATTCAATAATTTTAATAATTATTATTTAGAAAAGAAAAAAAAAAAAGTGTGTAGCTTTTTGTTCCACATTTTAATAAACTAAACAGAAACAAGTATATTTAAATAACTTTTAAAATATAAAAATTTATATATAATTCTTCTCGCCTAATATTAAGCTTTTTCATCTCAAAGATGAATTTATCCAAACTATATTACATATATTATTGGAATAATTATTAAAATACTAGTATTTTTTCGAAAAAAAAAAAAAAAAAAAAAAAAAACATTATATTTATAAGTAAATTCATTCAATAATATTAAAAATAATTACTATAAAATTTAATAAATTAATCCCTTAAATTTAATTTTGGATTTCAAAATTTTATTTTAATGACCTTATAATTAAAACAAACATTAAAATAATATTTTAGAATGCAAAAAAATAATTATATTTTTATTCCTATTATATTAATATTAAAATATATTTTAATAGTATATAAGAAACATAACAATTTTGAAAGTTTTGAATTTATAAAAATTAAATATTAAATAAAAATTTAAATATTTTTTTATTGAAATTAATTTTTTTTAACATCAATTAAATTAAAAATAAAAACACTTTGTAATATTGAAAAAAATAAAACACTTTTATAATTACTTCATTATTAATATATATTTAAATTAAATCTATATCAATATTTTATTTTACTGCCCATAAAATTTAAATATTTAAATATTATTTTTTTATAATAATAATAGAAGAAGAAGAAGAAGAAGAAGAAATTTCATAAGAAATGATTTAATCATAGAACTTCTAAAAGTAGATTTATGAGAAGAATCATTAAAAATATTATTAAATATTTATGTATTAATTGTTTAATTTTTTTTCATATAAATAATTAAAAAAAAAAAAATTAAAAATTTTTATCAATTTTTTTTTTTTTTTTAAATTAAAATTTTAATTTAGAAAAATCTTTTGGAACAACATGAATTTCTTAAAAATGAATTTAATTCAAATTAGTATTATTTATATATCCAAAAAAATTTTATTTATATATCCAAAACATTTGCTACATCGAACTAGTTTATGAATATTTGAATATCTTCATTCATTTTAAGTTTTTATAATGTTATATATTCGTAAAAAAAAAAATAAATAAAAAAAATAAAATTCAAATAAAAAAAAAAATTTTTTTTTTTATACCCATATTACAAATTAAAATCTATTAATAATCATCATTTATATTAACAAATTTATAAAATACAAAAACAATTTTATTTGAATATTTATAGTCTAAATTTATTATTTTGTATAGTAATTAGAAAATTGAAATAATAATAATAAATAATAGTAATTATAATAACAACAACAATAAATATAATTATAATATGTAATAGTAATAATAAAATTTAAAATTTTAAATTAAACTATGAAATATAATTTTTAAAAATAAACCTATATTAAATATTATCATATTATCTACCATTAAAATTAGTTTATAAAAATAAAAAAGACAAAAAAATTTTTTTTGTTACATTTCAATTTTATTTTATTCTGTAAATTATTGCATTTATTAATTTTAATATTCATTATTATTTCCATTCTATTCAATATTGTTTTTAATATTCTTACTATTTTTATTTTATTCAATATTATAATTAATCTTTTATTGATTAAATGATTGATTTAGTTGCTTTTATATTTCTTAAAACCCAGCTGGGACTAATTCAATTCAAATTATATAATTTTAATAAAAAAAAATTTATATATTTTTCTTTTTTTTAACTAATAAAAATATATATCAAAAATTATATTTACAATATATCATATTACTATAACAATATATTAGAGGATATTTGAATAAATTAATTTATTATAAAGGACAAATGTATTACAAAAATGAATGGCTAATTAAAAATAAATTAAAATATGTTGTTTTTTATTAATTAAATTTAATATATATAATTAAATTTATATAAATATATATAATTTATATCATATGTATATTGTAATATGTGTTATATATTGTATTATATATTAAATCCCATTAAATATAAAAAATTAAAAAAATTATTCCATGAACAAAAATATAAATAGTAAATATTTATATATAATACATATAAAAGAAAAAAAATATTTAAAATAGCAATTATTTATTATTATTAATACTATCATTTTATTATTACTATTACTTTTGTTGTTGATGTGGTTTTTATTATTATTTATTATTGATATTTAATTATTTAATTATTTGAAAAATAACTGACATTCACCCTGTAAATGAAAGAACAACGTATTCAGTGTAACATAAAAAATATATACATATATATATAAATAGAATTATAGGTTATATATAAATAAAAAGTTTTAGACTAGATCAATTAATATAAAAAAAAAAAAAAAAAAAAGAATTATATTTTCATATATTTAATTATTAATTAACAAATAGTATTAATCCTATTTTGATATATTTTATTATATTATTTATATTATAAATATTACATATTATTATTCTTTATATAAATATGGTACAGCAGTTTTTTTTTATTTATTTATTTTTATGTTTACTTATTTATATATATATATTTATTTATTATTATACATTCATTTATTTATTTGTATGTTTATTTAATATTTCCTTTAAAAAGTATATTTAATATTAAATAATATTTTTAATTTATTTGTGTATTATTAAGGAAATCTATTTAAGATTATTCTATATAAATCAATATATATTCTATTATATAATATATTTGATAAATATATAAAATAGAAATTATTCAAATATAATAAAGTTAATACTATTTATTGGTTTAATTTAATCTGTTGATTATTACAATATTTTATTTATAAGAGTTAAGAACTTATTTCTGTTAATATTTTTTTGTGTTATATAGTATATGATAATTAAAACAATTGGTAGAGTTGCACATGATATAATTATTATTATAATAAACTATAATATACATATAATATATGTAATATATTATTTGTAATTATTTTATTTATAATTATTTTATATATTAATAATACTTATAAATTAACAAAATATAATAAATGTAATTGCAAATGCTTAAATCCATATTTATACTTCAGTTTTTTTTTTTTTTTTGTTTTTTATTTTTTTTTTTTTTATATACTTGAATTAAAAACAAAAAAAAAAAAAGTCCTTTTAACTGTATGAAAATAATAGTAAACTAGATAAAAATTAAAAATAAGAATACTATTATTAGTACTATTAGCAATTTATTATATATTATGTCATAAATTAAATAATAAAAAACAAAGGAACTATAATAATAGCTTTGTTTAAAACATATAATATATAATTTTAAAAAGAAAATTATTATTGTTAATAATATCAAATATCAAACTATAAATTCACTTTGGATTTTTAAGTTTTATTCTTTGAATTATTAAATCACTGTATAATAGTAATACTAATTGTTTAAATCTATAACCTACAATAGATTAAACTTTTTTATATAAAGTACAATAATAATTTCAAATAAAACAACAATTAAAAATAAATAATAATTAAAAATAAAACAATAATTAAGAATAAAACAATTAAAAATAAAAAATAATTCCAAAAAATTAATATTTCAAAATTAATAATTCCAAATAATTAATATTACAATATAAATATTAATTTCAAATAATTAATATTACAAAATAAATATTAATTTCAAATAATTAATATTTTAAAATAAATATTAATTTCAAATAATTAATATTTCAAAATAAATCTTAATTCTTAATAAAATAATAAAAATATTATTAACATTTATTATTAAATAAAAAAAATATTAAATTAAATCAAATCAGAATGACTGATATTTATGGTTCTAATGTTCCTGTATCAAAGGTTCAATTAAGAATTAAGTTGAGGTGAGTTATAAATTACTATATATTGTCTTTAATAAAATTAATTATTATATAAGGAATAATCTAGAATTAATTAATAAATTCTAATAATATAAAAAAAATAGAAATCTTGTTGATAAAGATACTTTTTCAAAGTCAGATCCACAAGTTATTGTATACTGTAGACATAGTACAAAAGCAGAATGGTATGAAGTTGATAAAACAGAAATAATTATGAACAACTTAAATCCAGAATTTGCTAAACCAATTGAAATGGATTATTTCTTTGAAGAAGAACAACAATTAAGGTAAGATAATAACATATAAAATGAAAAAAATTTTACTATCTTATTATGTAATTAAATGAAAAAAGAAAGTTTATAAAGTAATTAAATTATTATTATTAATTTATATAAAAGATTTGTAGTTTATGATATTGATGATTTTACTGGTAAGAATTCTTCAAAGAATGATTTTCTTGGTGAATATACTACCACTTTAGCTAGTATTGGTATATATTATTTATAAATTCATATTATTTCTTTTATTTTATTTTATAATTTTAATAATATTAATATTAAATCTATTTATACATATTAGTAAATGCTCGTAATAAAAGGATAAAAGGAAAACTCCTTAGAATCCAACATGGAGATATCATAATTACTGCTGAAGAAGTAAGTGACTCTAAAAAAGTTGTTATTT
>JACVTC010000033.1:1022500-1032500 GCA_016946835.1 Neocallimastix lanati (nom. inval.)
TGGAAGTATCAACTTTTATATTAATTCAATATGATGAGGATTAAATCTAGATAGAGACAATCGTTCGGAAGAAGTAGTAATAGCATTAATAATAATTTTTTTTATTTTTAATGTATTAACAATTTTAGAAAATGAAACCTAATTGTGGCTTGAAACTACAAAAAAATTTTCAGCATATAGATATTTAAGAAGAGAAAAATTTTTATTGGATATTTTAATAATTTGTGGTTCGTTAGTTTCATCTAAATAAGAAAATTTTTTTTCTTGTGTAATAATTTTTTTTTTTTTTTTTTTTTTTTTTTTTCCTGAATCTAACAAATAATTCATTTTCAAACATTATCAATAAAAAGTAATAGCAATACCAAAGATATCTTCTTTAAAATATATTTTATTATGCAGTTCACTGTTTTCATAATAATAACCAAAAGATATCTTGAAAATTCATTGAACTAGATAATTTTTTAATTTTTTAAATTTTAAATTCTTAAACAAGTATTTCAGCTATTAATTTTGGACATAGATATCAAGGGGAGTTGGGCAAATGAAAATATCACATTCAGAATTTGTAAAGTCATTTATAAGCTAAAAGTTATATTGAATTTCGTACATAAAGCTATTTGAATAATGTTTTTTTCCAATTTTTGATCAACGAATGTCATGTGATTAAATTATAGTACGTATGACAAGAGGATTGATAGGTATGGGACTTTTATGTACAATAATTTTATAAGCAAGTGGGTTTTTAAATAATGGTAGTTTAATAAATTTAGTCTTTTCATTTTCATTTTTTATATAAATAATTTAATTTATTTATATAATGGGTTATATATTAATAATGTATTCTAATATATAGAAATATATAAATTTTATATGAATTAAAGCATTATAATTATTATACTTAATAATAATACATATTGAAATGAAATGAAATAAAATAAAATAAAATAATTATTATTAGATAAATATAAATTTAATCCATTGATATTTATTAAGGAAAGGTCTTGGCGATCAAGGGGATTAATACTGTCTTTAAAAAAAAAAAAAAATTGATGAAAGAGAAAAAAAAAAAAAAAAAAAGACTTTACTTTCTCTTGAAGAAACCGAAAGAAATTCTTAATTCTTGCTTAAAAACGATAAATTGAAGACGAAACAAAGAAAATATTATTTTAAAAGGATTTAAAAGATTTAAAGGAAATGAAATTAGGAAGAGACGACGAAACCTAAAAAAAAAATTTATAAAATATATATATATATATATATATATATTTTTTTTTTTTTTTTTTGGAGGGGGGAAAAAAATAATTTTATGTTTATTCATTTTAATGTTATAATACAAAAATAAAAGAAATAATTTTTGCTTTTTTTTTAAAAAAAAAAAAAAAAAAATTACTCTATATTAACGGTTAATATATATATATATATATATTATTTCTATTATTTCTATAATTTATTTATTTTATTTTAATATATTTTATTTTATTTTATTTTATTTTTTTTATTTTTTTTATTTTTTTTTTTTATTTTTTTTTTTTTTTTTTTTTTTTTTTTTTTTTTTTTGAATTTACTTGGTTTTTAATACATTAAATTTTTTGGTTATATTTTTAAATGAAAATATTCTAATCTGTTGTCCGAAATCAAAACATATCAGTTGTGAATTGATATTGATATGATGTATTTTAAGTACTGGTGGTTGATGATACGTCATTTTAATGATACGTTCCTTCTCTTCAATATCTTTGGCTGTGGGTTGCTCTGGAAATTGTACAAAAAATTCTTCATAGGGTTCAATCCTCGATTGAAATCCTAAATCTTCTAAATTCACTTCCGAGGGAATTTCATTATAAATTTGTCCCAGTTCATGAATATTTAATTTTTTCATGTATTTATGAATCGTTTGTTGTGTCTCATTAATTCCTATTGATTTCTTCAGTTGATTCTTAAATTTATTCATAAAGGCTGGATGACCATTTACTTCTTCTTCTATGGATATATCATAGATTTGAAATAAAAAATTTTCTCTGGGCATGGTAATAATACGTTGTTTGGGTACTCCTAATCCATTTAATTTATCTACTGCGAAGTTAAGATAACGATTCATTTCAGTATCGACATTATACATCCAAATTTGCCACATCCATACACAATTTTCAGGATTGGATTTTGAATTTTTATTGGAAGAAATAAAGGAAGAAGAGGAGGAGGAAGAGGAAGAGGAGTGAAAGGAATCATTAAGATTAGAATGAGAGTGAGAGTGAGAATGAGAATGAGAATGAGAATGAGAATGAGAATGAGAATGAGAATGAGAATGAGAATGAGAATGAGAATGAGAATGAGAATGAGAATGAGAATGAGAATGAGGATTTGAATTTGAATTTGAATTTAAATTGGAATAAAAATTATCAAAAATATGATCATTACTATTTGAAGTATAACGACGACGACGATAATGATGTGTATAATGATTTGAATTATAATTTGAATCTGAATTTGAATTTACAGAAAGTGAAATACGAAAATGGAAACAGTCTATCAAGATATCACGAATGGTATAAAGAGTATTCATCAAAGGATTACTTCTTCTAGAAAAATGAATTTCTTTTAAATTTTGATAAATCATTTCAATAGAATTCAAAATATCATTATTATTATGATGAATGAAGACATTTACAAAGAAATTAACAATTAATACTATATCCAAAAATATTTTTAAAATAAAATTTTCAATGGCACTCTTTTCACGAATACAAACTCTTCTGGCTCCAACAATGACTCCATTATGACAGGCAATGGTACTACAACCTGGTTGATACCATACCTCGGAACAACTGAGAATACCAGCTTTAGTATCCCAAAGTCGAACAGTTTCATCTTCATGACTACTAACAATCCACCAATGACTTACTTTTGAAGAAGATTTAATAATGAAGATATTGGTTATGGGAGAAGGACATTTCACATTATCCCATACTTTACCTTCCTTTATATTCCATACTGTCATATATCCTGTGGCATCACTAGTGACAAGCCAACCCACTTCTTCATTAGAAATCATCATTTTTGAATATTCTCGAGATATAAAAAGTTTTTCATTGATGTAGTATTGATCTTCATCACTATCAATTTGTTGGTGACCCTTATAATGACGAGACGACCAATATTTATTAGTATTACTCTCAGTATAGAAACTATTATTCTTATTTATATTGATTTCATTTTGCGCTTGAGAGGACAACACCATAAAATGCATATTATTCTCATTTAAAATAAAAAGAGGTTGAAGCGTAGGAAGTTGATAACAAACAATTATTTTATTTTTAAGAGAAATCCATAATCTATTAAGTGTATCATAATGATAGCATGCAGGAATTTTATCTTGAATAGAAGGTGATTTTAGGATAGAAGATTGAGTTGTAGTGTAGGTGGAGGAAGAGGTTGATGCTAATTCATTTGTATTGTACATAGTACTAAGGGTATTATTTTGTTGTGAAAGAGGATGGATATTGCTTCTATGATTATCATTATTATTTATTTTATTTATATTATTTATATTATTTTTATTATAATTAAAAAGAGTTGTATTTGAATTTAAATAAGAATTTTGTGTTTGTGAGGATGAATCATTCATCATTATCATTTTATTTTGATGGTATAAATAAGGATCACGAGCTAAAGTCTCCTTCAATGCTATCGTATTAATTAAATTTTTTTCACTATCTAAAGTTAGAATTTTACCCGCTTTCGTGATGACAACAATAAAATAGGGTTCATCACCATTCACCATTTGAGAATATAACTCACTATCATAAAACTGTTGATTATGAAGATATGGATTAATGACTTGCTTTTTTATATCGGAAAACCTTTCATTACTATTTAATATCCATAGTATTTCATCCTCATTATCTTTCAGTATATCAAAATAGGTAATTGTTTTATTGTAAAATTCCCATTGATAAAAAAGGGTCTTACTGGCCATAAGAATATAATCATTATAAACATCCATTGAAAGATCATAAATATTATTTTGAGTGGAATTCATTTGACATTTAAATGTAGGTTTATTAATATAAATACTATAATTATTTATGAAATGGTAAAGATCATCCTTATTATCTTTTTCAAGATATTTTTTCTTAGCGATATAAGGATTACGATAGTAATAAATTCCTGTTGTTATTTTATTACTATTTTTATTTTTAGCTTTAGCTTTACTTTTCTTAATGAGTGGCTCAGAGCTCCATAAATTAATACTACTATGTCGACCTCCCCAAAGAATAATAGCCTTTTCATCTTCTGTATTGAAATAATCTTGTTGATAATGAGAAAAAATTACTTTTTGATCTGAATTTTTAATAAGAATATAATCAATCGATTCATATTCACTTCCATTAATAATATGTATATCCATGGTAGAGGAAATCGCTAACTCATAATTATTTTTACTTTGATATTTCTCTAATTTATCCTTATTTACTTTTACTAAGTAAGTCGGTTGATATAATGGAATAATAAATTTTTTTCCAAAATATTTTTCATAATCAAAAAATGGGAAAAAATAGAATATTATATGGGAAAGAGATGACTTTATTTTTTTGGAATATTCCAAGATTCTTGTGTACAGGTAATAGAAGGATGAATTTAGAATCATACATGCTATAAGACAAAGTAATAAATTAAATGAAATGATAATATTGATAATAAATGGATGAGAATTATTCATATTTAAACCCATTATTTTGGTTTCCGGTTCATAAAGTTTTAAAAATTCGTCCTCCACTGAAATATGAACTAACGAATTTATTACTACATAATAATTAATACCTAAGGAAGATAAGGCTAAATCTTCCACATTAATTTTTTCATTATAATTATTTTTAAAATGTACCCAGTATTTTGGTAAAATATGACTTAAACTTGTGATAATATCAGGATAATCATTTGAATAATATTTTTCATATTGATTTAAGGCATAAGTGATGTTATAATTTTCAGAATAATAATACGTATCTATTTCTTCATCTTCTTGATTGATATTTGAACCAAATATTAATATAGATAAAACAATCTTCATAATTTCATTATAAATAAATATATAAATAAATATTATTAATGATTTAAAGCATTAATAAATAATTATATTTATAATTATAATTATATATATAAAATTTGAATTAAATAAATATATATATTATATATACATTAAAAATAATAACTTATTAGAATAATTCTAAAATAATAATAAATTATATTATTATTTTAAAAAAATTTTTTTTTATTATTATTATTATTATTATTAGTTTTTTTTTTTTTTTTTTTTTTTTTTTTTTTTAAAAAAAATCTTACAAATACAATGGTCCAATTCCAACGAATTTTTCTACTTTTATTATTTAAATTATCATCATTACTTTCGGAATCACTCAATCCTTCACTTTGAATATCCAATAATGGATGATAGGGTTTATTTTCATTAATTTGATTATATTTAGTATTATTATATTCACTCTGTTCAATTATTCTATGATTATGCTCTGACTGAATAGTATATAAATCATATAACTATATAATAAATATTAAAATATATATACATAATTTTTATAGTATTATTAAATTTTAATTTTTTTATACATAATTTTGTTTGTTTTCTTATTCTTAATAATAGTTAAAAAAATAATTATATATATATATATATATATTTAATTAATGAATATATACTTCTAATTTCCTAATATCCAAAGATAATGATGTTCCAAACAAACAAATCTGTAACCAAAAATTAAAAACAATACATATTGATGTATAAAAACAAAATTCCTATTATATTTATAAAAAAAATTTATATATTTAATAATATATAGATATAATATTATATATTTATAAAGCAATAAATTAAGCATTTAAATTTTAATTATATTTAAATTATTATTATTATTATTATATTTATTTATTTATTTTTATTTTTACATTAATTGGAGCATGTATTGAAAAAGCACCACAACTAATGATTACAATATTTATAATTAATGAATTAAGAAGTTCGAATGAAATATTTTTCATTCCTTTTTATAAATATATTGTAAAAAAATAAAATAAAAAATAAAAAAATATTAATATTTTTTATTAAAATAATTTCACGAATTTAAAAAATTTCATTATAACCTACCAAGTGCATAACGTTCCTTAAATGGTAATTCAATTGAAGTATTAACAACTGATTTAACTATAACTAAGATATTTTCGATTCCAATGACCATGATTAAATATGGAAAAACACTCCTATTAATTTAATATTATTATTATTATTGTTATTGTTATTGTTTTTATTATAATTGTTAATGATATTATTATTATTATTATTATTATTATCATTATTATTATTATTATTATTATTATTATTATTATTATTATTATTATTATTATTATTATTATTATTATTATTATTATTATTATTATTATTATATTTATAATTACCATGGATAAAACATGGAAGAATTAATACCCAATAAAAATTCTAAAAACCCTACTGAAATAACTAATGATAAAGATACAGAAACTACTGCTACAAAACCTAATCTATATTTTGATTTAACAACTTGAACTTTACCAATTGAAGATGAAATATAAAAAAATAAAATAAGATATATAAAAAATAGTACTATATATTCCGATGGAATAATATCTGATTTTTGAGACTATTTTTTTTTTTTTTTTTCCATTTAATTATAATTTTAATATTGACAATAGAATATATAAACAAATGCATATATATATATATATATTTGAATAATTAATAATTATATCATTTAAAAAAAAAAAAATAAAAATAAAAAATATTGGTAAATATTTTATATTCAATTTATATTTATTTAATAATTAATAATAATAATAATAATAATAGTAATAATAAAATAAATAAATAAATAAATAATAAAAAATAAAAAAAAAATAAAAAAAAATAAAAAATAAAATAAAATAAAATAAAAAAAAAAAAAAAAAAAAAAAAAAAAATTACATTATAGGATAACTCCTTTGAAATATTTGAAATTTTATATTGCTTAATATTAATATCATTAAATTCTTTTGCTAAAGCATGGTCTAATACATATTTATATAATAAATTCCAAGCTTTAACCGAGGATAATGTTGTATTTGGAATATTTTTCGATTCTAAAAAAAAGGTAATAATTAATTTATTTGATGATAATAATTTTCCTCTGGAACTAAAATTAATTCCTCCGAATATTGAATGAAAAGAAATAGTTTTATTTACATTACTTTGAATAAAAGTTGTTATAGTATCTAAAATGTTATCATCATTTTCTAATTTTGTAATATCATAATCCCATAAAATTAAAGGAGAATGGATTATACATTTCTGATATTCATCTTTAATGCATATATCTTTTAAATTAAAAGTTCTATTTGGTTTTAAATTATTATTTTTTAAATTTATTTTTACAGAATCTTCATTTAATTTATTTGAAGATTCAGAACGTTTGTTATTTTGATTTTTATTATTGGTATTATTATTATTTTTACTATTATTATTATTATTATTATTATTATTATTATTATTATTATTATTATCATTTTCAATATTATTGCTATAATTATTAGCATTATTATTATCTATTTTTTCAGTATCAATATCGGTATGTGAAGTATTATTATTATTATTATTTAATGATGAAAAATACTGATTTGGTATTTCAATATCCACGGTTTCAAGTAATTTTTGAATTTTCCATGCTTGTAATAACGTATTTTTATTTATTACACCCTGACCTCTTCCCATTTGATATTCCTCGTTAATATTTTTTGTATCAATAGTTACATGTTCAACTATTGATATAAATCTTCCAAGTTTTTCAATATCTAATTCATGTATTGATTTATTCTTAATTTTATTTATTTTATCTTTTATAAATATATTATTTTCAAATTTATTGGCATTTTTATCAAAATTTCTTACAGTAGAAAGAAACTCATTATATTTAATGTTTTCTTCTATTGATCCTTCATTAACTTTATTAAGAGGTTGATAACTGGTATCGAGAAATTGAATCTGTTCTTCAGGTAAATAATTAATTCTATGTGTAATTTGTATTATTACAGGATAGGAACATATAATAATAAATACAATGGTCATAAATATTGTATAATATGGAAATGTACTATTGAATTTTGCGTTATAATAAAATATGTTCTCTATAAACTCTTTTAGAGTTTTTATTTTCTTTTTTATATATTCCACTACCATTTTTCCTTTAAGTTATTTAACAATTATTTTTTCTATTACTGTTTCTTTAACAATTTCTTTTAAAATTATATATATATATATATATATATCAAATATATTGATATATATTTTTATTTTTGATTATAATTTATAATAAACATATATAAAGAAAAAGATTATTTTAAATTATTAAATATAAATATATGTATTTTATTATTATTATAATTATTATTACTATTACTATTTATTTATTCATTTATTTTAAATCATTAACAAAAAAAAAAAAAAAGTTTATTAGAAATTTAACTTTTTTTTTATCATATGAATAAAATTATTCAATATTAATATTTCAACAAATTCTAATAAAAATTATGTCTATTAGAATACAAAAAGAATAAATAAATAAAAAACTTATATTTTTATGTACATTTATTTATTAATAAATTTATTCATTATTCATTCTTTAATTTATTTATTTATTTATTTATTTATTTATTTATTTATTTATTTATTTATTTATTTATTTATTTATTTATTTATTTATTTATTTATTTATTTATTTATTTATTTATTTATTTATTTATTTATTTATTTATTTATTTATTTGTTTTTTATTAAATATCTAATTTTTAAAAACTTTATTTTATATTAATATTATTAATTTTTATTTTTGTATTTTTTCCATAAATTTTAAAAATGGAGGATGTATATTTCTATTAATCAATATGAAGGTTTTAATTTTAAAAACCTAAATAATATATTTATTATTAATGTTTATTATAATTTTGTATAAAATATATATAATAAAATATTAAAAAAAAAAAAATATATATATATATATTTAAAATGAAAATTTAATATATAACAATCATAACTTCTCAAATCATTAATAAAGAGTATTTATTTTCATATAATATAAATATTTTATTTAATACTTTCTGTTATTAAATAAATTCATTTTTAAAAACATTTATTTTACATATTAAATTTTTAGATATAAATTTTGGTGAAAGAATTTCTATTACAAATTTTTAGTTAAAAATAAATCTTTTTTAAAATTTTCTGTAATATTAAAAATTTTTTTTTTTTAAGGAAAAAATATATTAATATATATATTTTACTTTTTTTGTAAAATGATATGATATAACGATATAAATTTTTTCTTTAAAAAAATTTTTTTTTCTCTTTACTTATATAAAACAAATAAAATAAAAATAAAATAAAAATAAAAAAATAAAAATAAATTTGGGTTAAAATCGATACTAACAGTAGATTGTTATGACTATATATATACTTTTTATATTCCCATATATCTAATAATTATGAGATATTTCTTTAACTCAATATCTTTACTCTTTATAGTATTTATCTTCTTCAAAAATTATCATTATTATCATCATTATTCATTTAATGATATATATATAAATATTTTTCTTCATTTTAATTATTAATTAAAAATCTATTATAATTATTTTATTTTAATTATATTTTTTTTTAATCCTATTGTATATGAATTTATATTTATTATAACTAAAAAAACTTAATATCATAAAAATAAATATATATTTATTTCTTAATAATTTTTAAATATTAATAAGAATTATATGAAGATATACAACATTTTTCTTTATATATAATATTTTATTGATTTTTTTTAATTGACATATGATTATTTTATTTTATTTTTAAATGATATCAATATGAAGTTTTTTTTTTTTTATTTTTATTTTTATTTTTTTTTGTTTGTTTGTTTGATATTATTTG
>JACVTC010000033.1:1037500-1077500 GCA_016946835.1 Neocallimastix lanati (nom. inval.)
TAACTCCTTCAACTTCTAAATTAGAGATGGAATTAAATAAATAAGTACTTTCAATTTGTTCAAATAATCCCTTTTCAATATCATTTTCTTGACAGTTGGTTCTAACATCTTCAATAAATGATTCAGTAAATACATCTTTACATTTATCATTTTTACAATCATTAGCCATAGAATTATATTTATTTAATTGATTAATACAAGTAGTTGATATACCATTATCCTTCGAATTATAAACAATTGGAGTTAAAACCAATAATGCATATGTGGTTGTAAACATATACAACAAAATTGAAAATTTAATTAATTTTAACATTTTGAAGATAATAAAATTAGTTTAATAATATTTATTTATTTATTATTTATTTATTTATTTATTTATTTATTTATTTATTTATTTATTTAAATTGTTATCTTTTAGTTATTAAAATATAAATTTTTATCTTTTTTTTTTTTTTAGTTTTTTTTTTTTGTTTTTTAATGTTTCGTTTTTTAAATAAAAAATAAAAAAATTAAATAAAAAGAAAAAATAATAAAAGTTATATATATATATGTGTGTTTTTTTAAAAAAAATTTTTATAATATATTTTTATTATTATGAATTTTTTTATCTAAATTTTATTCAAATTATTAATGAAATTGATTTAAATTTTATATTTTATTAAATATTTAATGATAAAAAGTAAAATAATATACTTTACATATATATATATATTAACATATAATTATGATAGATATTGATACACTCAATATCTATCTTTTATTTTTATTTCTTTATTTAATACAACTTTCCAAAGACCCAAATATTTCTTTTATTAATTAAAATAATTTATATAATAATTAAGAATAATATTATATTATTTGTAATATATTATTAGGGTTCTTTTCCAATCTCTTAACTTATTAGAATTTTACCTTTTATTAATATTATATATTTATTTATTTATGGGAATTTTACTTTTTATTAATATTATATATATATTTATTTATTTTAATTTATTTATTTATTTATATATTTATTTATTTATTTATTTATTTATTTATTTATTTATTTATTTATTTATTTATTTATTTATTTATTTATTTATTTATTTATTTATTTATTTATTTTTATTTCTTTATTTAATACAACTTTTCTCTTTAATTCCAAAGACCTAAATATTTCTTTTATTAATTAAAATAATTTCTGTTATAATTAAGAATAGTTAAATTTAAAAACAGAATATTATATAATTTGTATGAAAAAAATAAGAATTTTTAACTATTATTTAATACTTCCCAGGGTGTTTTTCCCTATAAGTGAAGTTGGTGTTCTCCTGCCATGGTAAGCATTCCAATGAAGAAAGCACTTGATCTGTGACAGGGCTAGTATAGTTGTTCCACCATCGATGATAGTTCAGGAGATCACTGAAAAGAAGCCCGATGTATAAAGCGGTGTGTAGGTAATGTCTTTAATATTAGACTTGATTAGAGAGAAAGGTATGGCAAAGAATCCAAATAAAGTTTGATACTTTTTTAAAGGAGAAATTAAGCATAGTACTAAATTTTTTTTTTTTTTTTTGACTGGGATTAAAGAGAGGGGAGGACTATAGAGCCTTCAGTATTAATTCAAAAAATGTATAGTTTTTATAATTGTGCTTAAAATAAAATAAAATAAAATAAAATAAAAAAAAAAAAAAAACTATTCATATATATTAACATAGCAAAAAAAAAAAAAAAAAAAAAAAAAAAAAAAAAAAATATATATATATAAATATATATATATATATATTTATATATAAATTAATAACTCATTTAATAACTTATTAATATATTATAAAAGTAAAATTTTTAAATATATATGACAAAAATTTAATTTATTTTAATACTATATATATATATATTTAAATCATACTTTTATATATAGTATTAAAATAAGGTATGATTTAAAAATAAAAAAAAAAATAAAATAAAATAGTTGAAGAAATAAATCATCACTAAAGCAATGCTAATATAAAAATAGCATAAAACCTTAATAGAATGTATATCAAAATAAAATGTGAAAATTTCATAAGAACGAGATTGAACAAAGTTATGAAGTTTAATTACTATAATTGTTAATTAAAAAAGCAAAATGTCACTTCATTCTAGTTAGCCAAATCAAAGAAATGATTAAAGAAGAACTTTTATGTTATGTTCATCGGAAGCAAATTGAATAAATAAAATAAAATCATCAACAAACAAATTAAATGAACTAAAAGATAAGAAATAATCTTGTTAAATTAAATATGTCTAAATTCAAGAAAACATATGGGATCTTTAAAATAGAAATATAGGTTAGAAAGAAATATTTAAAATTTACTATGAATAACAATATGAAACAATTTAGCTATTTTTTTTTTTTTTTTTTTTATGGAAATATGTATATTCATAATAACTAAACGTGGAAATATATATATATGTAAATTTTTAATTAAAATTTAAGCAATTAATATAATTAATGATAAAAAATTTTATATAAAATCATAATTATATGAGAACTAGGGGTTAATTACAATGTACTATTTTTAATAATGTTTTATTAATTATTTCTTTAATTCATAGTTAAATTAATTGATATAAGAAATAATATAGTTTAATATTTTTTTTTTTTTTTTTTTTTTTTTTTTTTTTTTTTTTTACATTTAAAAGTATTACTACATTGTTATTGGTCATACTACACAATATTCTATTACATCACATTTATTATACGAATAAAAGTTTTTAATTAAAAAACAAAAGAAATGTAATTAGAGACCTATGGCTGTTATAAAACTTAAAATTAACATATTAATTAATAATTTTTGTAAATAATTTATTCATTTAAAAAATTCACGTATTATTTAATAATGTTCATAAATAATTTATTCAATTAAAAAAAATACTTCTTTGTAAATATATTCATATTATGTTGCAATAAACAATAATTTTTATATTATTAAATAAAAATTATAAATTTAATTTATTTTATATCTTTATAAATTTTTATAAACATTTTTTTAATGCAATTTAGGATTCATTTACTTTATTTAATTTATTTAATAATCCGAATATCTAACATCTTCTACCAAAAATTTAATAAATTTTAATTTAATTAAATAATAATTGAACAATTAGTTTTTCCTTTCAAAATTTTTGAAAAATTTCTTTTATTATAAAAATTTTATTAACGAATTTTTATAATTACTACTAATTATTAATAATTTATTAATAAAAATATATATTTAAACATCATATTACTTTTAAAAAAATATGTATTATTCAATTAAATTTATTGAAATGTTATTTATAGTAACTTTTAATATATCTTATTTTTATATTTAATTTTATGATCATAGAATATATTAAATAACAATACAATAACCTAAATATATATACGTGTGGAATTAAGAATATAAAAAGATTAGGTAGTACTAAATTAAATGGACTAATAATTTTTGATGAATATAATTATTTCTATTTTTAATTGAATTATAATACATATCATAAATATTATTAATTTATTAAAATACTTAAAATAGAAACTAGTGAAACCGTAATTACAACATTAATTTTACTGCATCGAAGTAAAAATAAAAAATAAAAAAAATTATTAAACAAATAAAAAATATAAAAATTTAAATTTAATTTTTATTATTATTATTATGATATTATTATTAATATTATTATTAGTCAATAAAAATTTAAAAGCTATATAAACTGTTTTTTTTTTCGAATTTTTTTTTCTTCGGAGTTCCCTTCATAATATAGATATAAAAATAGTTTTATTTTATTTATTTCTTTTAAAAAAATATATTTCTATCGTTTTAAAAGTATTTATATTTATATAATAAATAAAATATTTTTAGAACACTTAATGAAGGGTGCTCCTTAAATCAAATAGAAATATATAAGAAAAAATAGAATAAAACTTCAGGCATTAAGGAATTATTATATTTTTGTTCTAATTTTTGATTTATATCTAATTTTATTATGAAAAAAACTACTACTTTTTTCTGAAATAAAAATTATATCATAATTAGAAATTAGACAAAAATTAATAATTCAATTAATAGCCTATGTATATATTTGTATTTATAATTGTATACATAAAATAACAACATAATTGTAAATATTTGTAAATATTTGTATATATTCATTGTATATAATATCTTTGTAAGAATTATTAAAATACAGTGAATAGTATATGATCATATTGTAAATAATAAATATATAATTATGATAAGTAAATGTATTTTATCATTATTATGATAAAACCTGTAAATATAGAGAGCTTTATAATTTAATTCTAGTAGGTCAATCAATGAAACATTTATCAATGTGAAATTGTACGTCTACTTTCTACTTTGTGTATATGTATATATAAAACAGTATTATTATACCAATATTATATTAATTTAATATTATATCAATCATACTGTATTTATTGTTAATGTTTATATACATTTACATAAACCAGTATTCAATATATACTTGCTAATATTGCATGCATGTATATATATGTATATATATGTATATATAGGTAAATATTCACATGTAAATATTTTTCAAAAAGAAAGTATAGAATGGTGTAAAATGTAATTTTAATTGAAAAAGTCACATGGAAGGAAACTTTTGGTTCCTAGATGACCTTAAATGAAAAAATTACATTTTAAATGAAACATTCAAGTTACTTCTTTTTTTATAGTTGTATATATATTTTAATTAAAAAGTAGAAGGAAGGAAGTATATGTAATTAATAATGTAATTTTTAATAGAAAGAGTCTAATGGAAAACAACTAAATCCATTTGAAATTCAAATAGAAAAAATTACATTAAACATAAAACACATAATATTCTCTTTCTTTTTCTTTCAATGTATAGTAACGACCTTGTATATTTATATTTATGTTCACATTATTTTCAATATATTATACATCACTATCATTTTACCACATGAAATCCGAAATTGATATAATTGTATATATGTATATATTTCATATATATAAATATTCACTATATTTTCAATATATAATACATCACTATCATTATACCATATGAACTCCGAAATTGGTACAATTGTATATATGTATATATAATTTATGTAAATAAATGTATATTTTCACTTTATTTTCATTATTTCTTCAATACCATTACCACAGAACTTCGAAAATTGATATAATCGAAAATTGATATGTATATATTTCATATTTATATATTCACTTTATTTTCAATATAAAATACATCAATATAATTATACCATATGAACTCCGAAATTTGTACTTGTATACTTGTATATATGTATATATTTCATATTTATATATTCACTTTATTTTCAATACATTTCTTCAATACCATTACCATATGAACTCCGAAATTGATACAATTGTATATATGTATATATTTCATATTTATATATTTCACTTTATTTTCAATACATTTCCTCAATACCTCAATACCATTACCATATGAACTCCGAAATTGATACAATTGTATATATGTATATATTTCATATTTATATATTCATTTTATTTTCAATATATTTCCTCAATACCATTATCATATGAACTCCGAAATTGAATCAATTGTATATATGTATATATTTGTATATATATATAATTTATGTAAATAAATACATATATTCACTTTATTTTCAATATATTTCTTCAATACCATTACCACATGAACTTCGAAATTGATACAATATATATATTTGTATATATAATTTATGTAAATAAATACATATATCCACTTTATTTTCAATATAAAATACATCAATATCATTATACCATATGAACACCGAAATTGGTACAATTGTATATATGTATATTTTTCATATTTTCATATTCAGTTTATTTTCAGTACATTTCCTCAATACCATTACCATATAAACTCCGAAATTGATACAAATGTATATATGTATATATTTGTGTATATAATTTATGTAAATAAATACATATATTCACTTATTTTCAATATATTTCTTCAATACCATTACCACATTAACTTCGAAATTGATACAATTGTATATATGTATATATTTGTATAAATAATTTATGTAAATGAATACATTAATTCCTATACACACCAATAATAACCTGAGATATTTTAAAGAATATTAATTATGAAAAAATATTCTAAAAAATATCATATTATCAAAGCAAAGATAAAAAATAAAAATTTCTTTTTTTATAAAAATTTTTTTCTTTTTAAAATATCATCTAATTATATAATATCATTTCTCAATTAAACTAATCAACTATTGAAAAACATTTTAGCAATCTATACGCCAAGAAATTATGAATATAATTTCTAGGGGTTCATCAAAATTTATAGATATTAGGAGTTAGTTTGCTAGGTCAATCAAATTCTCAATAATTCTAGTTTTGATGAAAAAAAGCTAAATGTTCAAAAGTGATTAAGAGAAAATGAATGAAATAGATGAGGATATAAGAAAAAAAAAATTAAGAAATTTTTTTTTTAAAAATCTTTGTTGAACATTAACAGTTTATTTAATGTACATATTCATATATGTAATATATATATAGAAAGCAGTTCTATATATTAAAAACATATATATAGATAGCAGTTGTATATATTATGTATAGATATCTATAATTTAGTTATAGATGATTTGTACATAGAATATGTATTGAATTTAAAAAATATGTGAATTAAGTAAATTATTATAAAATGTATATAATAATTATATTTTTTTTTAAAATTTACACTATAATATATAATATAGTACTATATCTACGTAAAATAGTCTTTATGTGGAAATAGAAATATATATTATAGTTATATATTGTACAATAATTATATGGAAGTGTGTATATTTTATATATATAATGTATATAATGTAAATATATGTAAATATATGTAAATAGCTGTGTAAATAGTGTAAATAAAATAATTATAAATAGTACTTTAAAGATTATATTTATTTGTTAAAATTTTTTGTGTTTCTATATTTCAAAAAATTATATAAGATTGAAGAGAAAATAAATATATAAGTAAACTATAAAATTATAATAAAATAGTTTCAAATTATTAAACTTTAGGGTTAAAATTTTTTATAAATTATAAATTTATACAAATTAAACTTTGATTAAGGATTGAATGAATATTGAATAATATTTTAAAAAATATTAAAAATTGTAATTTTTTTTTTTTTTTTAATTTTATTATATATATAAATTAAAATTATGATGAATAATAATGAATAAGAAGAGAAAGAAAACGATGATGAAGATGAAGATAATGAAATAAATGAAGAATTAAAAGATGAATTTACATAATTGGAAAAGGAACAAAATGAAATTGTTAATAATATATCAGAGTCAATAAAAAGAAGAAGTCAATTGAAAAAGGATAGCAAGTCAACAATCAAATTGTAAGTTGATTCTACATATTATTTTAAAAAATTATTTAATTATATATATATATTACAAATTAGAGAAGAAATTATTTTGATAAGAATATATTTAAAAATTTTATAAATTAAAAAAAATAATAAAAAAAAATATAATATATTAATATGTGCTTATGTTTTTGGTTAAAAATATATATATATATATATATATATAATTAAAATTATATTTAAACAATATTTATATTCTATAAATAATTAAAATTATATTTAAGCAATAATAATAATAATAATAAATGCTGATAATGGAAAGCTAACAACAAACGATGTTTAAGGCATTTTCTGATAATTTTAAATTTTTATCTCTAATAAAATTTTTTTTATTTTTTTTATAACTATTAAGTTATATATCTTACAAAATATATATATATATATTAACATTTAGTAAAATAATTTATTTATTTATTTATATTTAAAAATTTTTTTAACAAAATATTTTTTATTATTATTTATTTAATATATTATAAATTATTTATGTTTTATTTATTTATAATTATATTTAATAAATAAATATTATTATAGAGAAAAATAAATCAAATAACATAAAACTTAAATTTATTTATATATATAAAAAAAATCATTAGAAATAATTTATAATTTATATATAATGCAAATCAAATATTATTAATTAAAAAAATTGATAAAATTAAATAATAGTATAAATTTCATTTTAAAATTCTAAATTCTGTATTTTTCTATAAATATAATTTTTGCTTTAGTTATTATTATTGTTGATTTCTCAACTCCTTTTATAATTTATATTTAAAATATTAAAATATACTATAATATAATATATAATTTTAATTAAATATTTATAATATATATATTTTATTACGAATAAATAAAATTCTTAAAATAACTCTTATATATATTGAATCCGAATTTTTTTTTTTTTTTTTTTTTTTTTTATATTTTATTTATTATTTTTATTTTAATTTTTATTTTTTTATTTTTTTTATATACATTTGATAATTAATTACAAAAATATTATTAAATATAAATATGATATATATGAATAAAGTTTCTTATTTAAATAAGATGAAGTTAAAGTAATGAATACTTTTAATTTGGTATTTTATCTTATTTAAATTAAATAAATATAAATATATATGTAATGTGATTATTAATAATAGATAATTTTACTATCTTTTTTTTTTTTTTTTTAATTTAATTTTAGTTGAAATTATTATTAATATTATTATTTTGCTATTAATTTTTTTTTTTTTTTTTTTTTTTTTTTTTAATTGTAATGTGATTATTAATACAGATAATTTAACTATTTTTTTTTTAATTTATTGTTAGTTGCTATTATTATTTTGCTATTAATTTATTTTTTTTTTTTTTTTAATTAAATATTATTTTAAATAATTTTTATTTTTATTATATATAAAAAATATAAATAATTATAATATTATGAGATAATAAAAGATAATAGATAATGATATATATATATATTTTTTATAGTTTAAATTAATTTTTTTTTCAATTATAGGTATTAATTTTTTTATTATTAATATAACTTTTAATTAGATTCCTTTTCATTTGGATTTTCATCACTAGATTTTGTTTCTTCAGATTTAGTTTCTTCAGATTTAGTTTCTTCAGATTTAGTTTCTTCAGATTTAGTTTCTTCAGATTTAGTTTCTTCAGATTTAGTTTCTTCAGATTTAGTTTCTTCAGATTTAGTTTCTTCAGATTTAGTTTCTTCAGATTTAGTTTCTTCAGATTTAGTTTCTTCAGATTTAGTTTCTTCAGATTTAGTTTCTTCAGATTTAGTTTCTTCAGATTTAGTTTCTTCAGATTTAGTTTCTTCAGATTTAGTTTCTTCAGTTTTTGTTTCTTCAGTTTTTGTTTCTTCAGTTTTTTTATCATCAGACCTTATTTCATCAGATTTTACATTATCATCTTTATTACCAACTTCATGATTATCTTTTATATTAATATGGTTATTTTTAACGTCAATGGTAACTTCTTCATTGTTTAAGATTTTACCTTCAATTAATTTCATGGATAGTGGTTTAAGAATATTCTTTAGGATGACACGGTTTAATGGTCTAGCACCATAAACTGGACTATAGCCTTCTTTTGAAAGCCAATCCTTGGCTTTATCCTCAACATTTAAGGTAATCTTCTTTTCATTCAACATTTCTTGGATTTCTTTTAATCTAACATCAACAATTCCTCTGATAGCATCCTTATTTAAACGACCAAATAAAATAATATCATCAAAACGATTAACAAATTCTGGTGAGAAATGTTTTCTAAGAAGTTCCATAATTGGAGCCTTAGTATCAGCAACATTCTCAGATTTAACTAACATTTCAGCACCTAAATTAGAAGTAGCAATTATAATTGTATTACGAAAATCTACAACTCTACCTTTGGAATCAGTTAATCTACCTTCATCTAAAACTTGTAATAAAATATTAGCTACATCACGGTGAGCTTTTTCAATTTCATCAAGAAGAATTACAGTATATGGATGTCTTCTAACGGCTTCGGTTAATTCACCTCCTTCTTCATAACCAATGTAACCTGGTGGAGCACCAATCATTCTTGATACTGAGAATTTTTCCATATATTCACTCATATCTAAACGAACAAAGTTTTCATTATCAAATAAGAAGTTAGTTAATGCCTTACATAATTCCGTCTTACCAACACCAGTTGGACCAAGGAAAATGAAGGAAGCTATTGGACGCTTAGAAGATTGAAGACCAGCTTTAGAAAGTCTTATAGTATCGGAAATAGCTTTAATAGCATCTGGTTGTCCGACAACTCTCTTGGACAATTCCTTTTCAATATTAATTAATTTTTCCTTTTCTCTTGTTAACATAGATTGAACTGGAATACCAGTAGCTTTAGAAACAACAGCAGCAATATCATCAGCAGTAACCTTTTCATGAATAAAGGATTCTTCAGAAGACAAATTTTCAATCTTCTTTTCATCTTTTGGAATTTGCTTTTCAATATTTGGAATAATACCGTATTTTAACTCAGAAGCTCTCGATAAATCACCATTTCTTTGACTAAGATCTAATTCATTACGATATTGTTCTAATTTCATCTTTAATTCCTTAACTTCTTCAATCTTCTTCTTTTCCTCATTCCATTTGGCCGTCATTTTGGCACATTCAGCTTCTGTATCTTTTAATTCCTTTTCAAGTTTCTCTTTTCTTTCAATGGAGGATGGATCATTATCTTTCTTTAAAGATTCCAATTCAATTTTTAATTTCAAGATATGTCTATCACAATTTTCAATTTGTTCTGGCTTACTTTCTTGTTGTAATCTTAACTTAGAACAAGCTTCATCAACTAAATCAATAGCCTTATCTGGTAATCTTCTATCAGCAATATAACGATTAGAAAGTTTGGCAGCAGCAATTAAAGCAGAATCACTAATTTGAACACCATGATGAACTTCATATTTTTCCTTTAAACCTCTTAAAATACTAATAGTATCATTAACTGTTGGTTCTTCAACTAAAATTGCTTGGAATCTTCTAGCTAAAGCAGCATCTTTTTCTATATACTTTCTATATTCTTCAACAGTGGTAGCACCACAACAATGTAATTTTCCACGAGCTAAAGCTGGCTTAAGTAAATTAGCAGCATCCATACTACCATCGGCTTTACCTAATCCAAAAATTAAATGTAATTCATCTATGAACATAATCAATTCTCCTTCAGATTCGGTAATATCTCTTAAGACAGCTTTTAATCTTTCTTCAAATTCACCTCTGTATTTAGCACCAGCAATAAGAGAACCAAGATCAAGAGATACTACCTTTTTATCTTTAATACATTCTGGTACTTCCCCATTTACAATTCTTTGAGCAAGACCTTCTGCAATAGCCGTTTTACCTACACCAGCATCACCAATTAATACTGGATTATTCTTTGTTCTTCTACTTAAAACTTGAATAGTTCTTCTAATTTCTTCTTCTCTTCCAATTACAGGATCTAACTTACCTTGTGCAGCTAATTCTGTTAAATCAACACCAAATTCTTTTAATGCTTCACCTTTCTTATATTTAGTATCCTGTTGTTCAGGTGCTTGAGAATAAAAACGTTTAACGTTATTATTAAGAGCAATTGTATTTAATTTATTTTGAATACCACATGATGGTGTTAGTAATAATGAGGATTGTGGAAGTTTTAAATGACTAACATTTAAACGTTTAATATGATTATTTTTCTGTAAACTTAAACTAATACTTCTTAAAGCATTAGTATTTATCTTTTGTAGAGAGAATGAATTTTTAAGTTGATATTGATTAATACTTTTTTTTCCTAAATTATTAACAATTGAATACATTAAAAATTTTATTAAAAATTAATTTTAAATTATTTATAATCAAATGTTGATGAATTTTTAAATAATTAGATATTCACTTCAGATTTTTTTTTTTTTTTTATTTATTATGTTTTATTTTTATATTATTATTTTTTATAATATTTATATATATTTATTTTTTATTATTATATTATTATTTTTTTAATGAATATTTGAATTTAAAAAAAAAACTTTTCAAAATTTGTCGTTCCAATAACTCTTTATATACTTGAATTTTTTTTTTAATTATAGCTTTTTTTTTCTATTTTTTTTTTTTTAAAAAATTTTAATAATAAAATTTCTCTAAATATTACTATAAATATATTATAAATATATTAAATTATATATTAAATTTAAACTAAAAATATAGATTCCATTTATAATAAATAGAATTTCTACATATATTTATTTGTACTCCAAATTAAATAAAAATTTTTCTAGATAATAAATGGAATTACCAGAAAAAAAAATAACAAAAAGAAAACGGAAGAACATAAATAAATTAAAAAATAAAATGTTATTATCGAAGATTTTCTTTAATTTCGAGAAAATTTTGTGTATTAATTAAAAAAAAAAAAAAATAAAAAAATAAAACAGATAGTTCATTATATAAAGTTTAATAAATAACAAATTGAAAGACTTTCATATTATTGTATTTACATACATTGATTATTATTAATTTAACTAATTAAAATGCATATTAAATAAGGAAAAACAAACAAACAAACAAACAAACAAAAAAAAAAAAAAAAAAAAAAAAAAAAAAAAAGATATATTACGATTTTATGAACTAAAAACGAATTTATGTTTATAGAGAGTTCTAGTAACTATAAAATTTAATTTAAATTGAAATTATAAATAATTATTTTTATTAAATAAATAATAATCAAAATAGTTATTTTTATTTATTAATTTTTATTTTAGTTTTTTTTTTATTTTAGTTTTTGTTTTTTCCTTATTTTTTATTATACTTTAAAATGATAATCTATTAAATAAACCAAACAGAAATAAAGAAATGACTATTCTTAAAATTTTATTTTTTATTTCTTCTTTTTTTTTTTTTTTGTTTTTTTTTTTTTGTTTTTTGTTTTTGTTTTTGTTTTTACTATAAGAAATATTTGAATAATAATTTTTCCGTTTTTGATTATTTAAAAAATTAATTAGTGGATAATTTATTGTTCGTATAAAATAATATAAAATATGTAAAATTTTTCTTAAAAATATCTCTAAATTTACTGGTTCAATATATTCTTTATAAAAAATATATATTCTTTAATTATATATATATATATATATAAATGTTAAATGAAATTATTAATATAAATTATAATATATACATTATATACATAATTTTTTATTTTAAAGTAGTAAATTTTATACTTTAAATTAATATAGAAAAAACTTATCACCATTCATATAACAATATTAATTTAAATTATATTTAAAGAAAAAAAAAATTACATTCCAATTTCTATAATAATCCGTTACTCAGTGAATTCTATTTGTTTTATATGTTTAAAGAAAAAAATTGCTTCCTAATAATAATAATGCTCCATTACTCAATGAATTCCATTTGTATAAAAGAAATAAATTATATTTTATATATATTACATTTTATTATAAAAATTTTGTAAACTGATATTCCATTCTTTGAACCATTCTATATATATTTTAAAGCATTTAATAAATAAATAAAAAATAATAAATATTTTAAATTTTGTTAAATAATATATATATATATATATATATTTGAAAGTAATGTAGCTAAAATAATTTTTTAGTAATCTATTGAATTTCTTACATTAATACAGCAACTTCATAAAGGACACAATTAAATAATAAATTTCCTCCCTTTTTATATTTTTCATTATGCGGATATTTTAATATTTCTTCTGAAACAGCATTTAAGAATTCATTATGTAGATATAATATTATCATTAATATTATAATTAATATTAAATTTTAGTAAAATTTAAAAACAATAATTAAATTGAATCTACATTCAATTGGTTCAATCCAAAAAAAAAAAAAAAAAAAAAAAAAAAAATCCAAGAGAAAATTGTGAATATTTTAGTAATAAACGCTGGACAAATCTTTTTAAAATCAAATTTAAACTTATTGTATTTAATTGATCTAATCGCAGGAGTGCCTCTGTAATGAACATTTTCACAGAAAAATTTCTGTATTTCTCCATTAAGTTTATTATGGTTTTTTACGTATTGTTAATCTACCCATTTTTTTGTCTTTTGAATAACGTGAAAGTGCTTGAATATTTTTGATTAAATGAGAAATAATACTAGGAGACCCTTTCTACTTTATTAAACATCGAATCATCGCCTTAACACAAAAACTAGCCATAGGAGGTATAAACAGTTCCTTAGACGTATTATAAAGTATTTTATTATTATATTCAAGTTCATCCAGTAAACATATGAATATATTATTAATATATTTTGTAATCATATAAATTATCTTCAAATAGTTTGTATTATTATTATTATTATTATATTTAACCCTTAGAATGAAGTAGTTTTCTATATTAATATTGTATTAACAGTTCCATTAATAATTTCCCTACAATTTGATATTTTTTATATTTAAAAGTTTCTCTTGTCTATTTTCAGTCCAAGATTCAATTTCATGAATGAAAATGAAAATTAAAACAATTTTTTTATTGTCAGGAACAAACTATCTCAAACCTCTTCGTACAGTCAATATTTCGAAATTAAAACTATGGTATATTAATAAAATTATTATAAAAAGATATTAATAAAAATTAATTATTTTTTAATAAAAAGGTGTAAAGGATATTAAATATCAAAAATATATTAAAATATTTTTAAAAAAGTACATAAGTGGAACGATCCAATTTCTATAGGAATATAACTCTATAGTATAATAGTATAACACATAAGGGGGAATTTTTTTTTAATATATATACATATATTTTCACAGCCTCAGTTATTGCGAACTTTATTTATTTATTCATTAATTAATTACTTGAATATTATTTTATAAAAAAAAAAAAAAAAAAAAAAAAAAAAAAAAAAAAAAAACACTCAATTAATAATTCAATATATATAATTTATTATAGTAATATATTAAATATATAATTATGTTGATATTATAATAATATTAATAATATTTCCTGATTTTTTTCAATGTATTATAATTTTCGTAATCCTTTAATAAGCCACATTTATTGTAATATTTAAATAATAAATAATATTGATAAATTAACTTCATTGTTATTATTATATATTAATTATTGTTATTAAAAAATTTTTATTTATTACAATAAAATATTATTTCTATATTATTAAAATAATAATAAAAAAAAAAAATAAAATAGTATATTTGGAATTTTTTTTTTTTTTTTTTTTTTTAATTAGTATAACATTGAATTTTATTTTAAAACCCCATTAAAAAGTTTTTTGTTTTGATATTATTTTTGCTTTAATAAGAATTTTTTTTAATTATTATTATGTTATCATTATCAAAGAAATTTTATAAATTATTTATTATTATTATTATCAAAGTATATATAATAATTTAAAAAAAAAAAAAAAAAATACTAAAATAAAAAAAATGTACAAAAAAATAAATGAGTTTAAATTATTTTGATTTAATAATTTTTTAAAATTAAATAAATAAAAAAATAAATAATGAATAAATAAATAAAAAAGAAATTATATGGAATTTATAGTTTCATAATAAAATTTTTGTTAATTATATTATATATACATTATACATATATTATATATATAATATATAATATATATAAGATTTTATAGTTTTAATATATATTTTAATAAAAATAATTAAAAATTTCAATTATTAAGAGAATTCATAGTATTTTATAATATTTAATCAAAAAAAAAAAAAAAAAAAAATCTTTTTTAATTATATTAATATAATTTTTTTTAAAAATAATTAGATTTCAGTGGTATAGAATTTGGTTTTGTTTGATTAGTATTATGAGATGAAGGTATCGTTGTGCTTATTGTATAACGGTTAAAATCTAATGGTATATTAGTTGTTATTTTTGTTGGTATCGTTGAATTATCAATGGATTCTTTTTTTGGATTACTATGTGAATTGAAGGTTGCTGTTTTAGTATCTATATCTAATGAATATGATGGTATGTGTTTCTTTAGATTATCATAATTAGAATTTTCTAAAACATTTCTTGGAATAGTGGAATTCAATTTAAGTTTTGGATTTAATATTTTTGAAATATTTTCTTTATTAGGACTAAGAAGTGGTTTATTGTGCATCAAATTTGATGAATTATAGCCTATGTTATTTAAATTTGATGATTTAAATAAAGTACTTGCTTTAATTGAATTTTTTGTTGTAGTGGATGTTGTTGGTGGTAGATTATCTTTGTTTAAATAGGATGTATGTGTTCTTGCCTAATAAAAATAATAACAATAAAAATATCGATTAATATTTGATATTGAATAATAAATAACATAACAAATAATTTAATAATAATAATAATAATAATAATAATAATAATAATAATAATAATAATAATAATAATAATAATAAAGAAATTACTTTAAAATCATTTTGGGCAATAGGTGATGAATATTTATCAAAATCAAATGTTGAATATTTACTTGATTTAAATGTAGAAACGCCTATGGGTCTACTTAGGGCATCATTATTTAATTGTTTTTGAAGATAATTAATAACTATTTATATTCAATAAATATATATGTATATATATATATATCGATGCATTTTAATATATTTCATTTTACAAATTATAAAAAAAAAAAAAAAAAGTATTGAAATATTAAAAAAAAATATATATATATATATATATATTTATATATATATTTAAGTATAAGATTGGTAAATTATAATTTAATAATTAAAAATTATTGTTATAATATTAATAAGTATATTATAATATTTATTGATAATTACCATTTGTACTCTCTTCTAATCTTTCTTTACTTTCAGACAATTCTTTACTAATTTTTTCATTTTGACTAGATAAAGTTTGTATTTTTTCAATTTTTTCTTTAAGTTGACTTTTTATTTCCTCTATTCTTTTTTCTTGTTCTTTTATGGTATTATGACGTTCTTCTAGTAATTTTTCTTGCTTAATTGTAACCTCATCTTTTATTTTTGATTTTGACTTAGATGATCTCAATTCATTTTGTAAATGCCTTATAATTTGATTTCCTTTATTAATTTCATTTCTTGTACGATTAAAACTTTCTTTCCACTGTTTACTTTGATTAATATGATAATCTAATTCTTCTTCCAATCTTTCCTATTAATAATAATATTTAATATATATATTATGATTATTATGATAATAATTGTTATTATTATTATCAATGTTATTATTATTATTAAAGTTATCACTTTTTTTTTTTTTTTTTCTTTATCTTAATTATTATAATTATTATTATAATTATTATTATAATTATTATTATCATTTATTATTAAAACTAAATTAAATAATAAATATTTTACTTTAAAAAAATAATAAACAATAAATGAAAGAATATTAATAACAAAAGCAACAGTAATAACAATAGATCATAAAAAAATTTTTATTAATTATACATACATTTTTTCTAGTTAATTCTTCTAGAAGCTTTTCATTATTCTTTATTTTAATATCCTTTTCTGTTATTTTTTCACTTTTATTAGTCAATTGATCATATAATTTTTCATAATCTTTTTCTTTTTCTAATAATTTCCTTTCTAATATTTTTACATTATTATTAAGACTTTCAATATCTTTTTTTGATGATGAATAATCATGGGTTACTTTGTCATTTTGCTGTTGTAAAGTATTAAGTTGTGTTTCTAATGATTGAGAGTGAGCTAAAACATGTGAATAAGTTGAATTTAAGCTTGAATGTTTTTGATTTAAACTATTTAACTATATTAAAAATATATATAATTTATGACAATTAATGAAAATAAAAATAATAATATTAAATAATAATTATACGTTAATATTAATTATAAACATGTTTAATATTGATAATACGAAATATTCACATTTTAAAATATTTTAATTGATATTTAAAATTAAAATATTATTTACCATTTCATTATATTTATCTTCCATTTGAGATTTATCCTTTTCAAGAGATACTCTCAGTTCTTCACGTTCTTTCAACATGCTTTCCTTTACCCGTAATAAATCTTCTGAATACTGTACTTTAAGTTTATTAACTGTTTCTGAATTATTTATTTTTTCATTTTCTAATTCAGTTGTTAATTCAGATATTCGACTTTCAGAGCTTTTAAGCTGCCCAGTTAATTGCGTTACTGATTTTTCCAATTTTATTTTTAAGTTTTTATTCTCAAGTTTAGTTGCCTTTACTAAATCAGATAAATATTTCTTAATTGAAGTATCATTTCCAGGAATAAAACTTAAAGATAAATGAGTTATATGTTTAAATGTATTTGTTTCAATAATTTGAAGAATTGAATTCTTTGAAGAATCATTTATTAATTTAGCTACAAATCTTTAAAGGTAAATATAATATAATATAATTAATATTAAATAATGAATTTAATAATAATAAATATAAATTTTAAAATAATAAAAATAACAAAAATAATAAATTATAAATATTATGTATTAATATGTCTACAGAAATTATTACTTTGGGGAATCATCAAATTTTGAATTTATACATTCATCCAATAATTGAGTAAAACTAATTGGAAATTGCTGGAAATCTACTAATAAATTTTGTTCACTTTTAAGAACATGAAAATCGTCTTCTCCAATTTCTAAAGTATATAAGAAAAACGGATCATCTGGGTCTGTGATTTGAATAGTTAATACCTTTATTTTATTATATTTAAATATGATATATTAATAATTTGTTTTTATTACTTTACAACACTTTAAAAATATTCAAAGAGTATTATTAAAAAAATAATATTAATATTACATAATATTTAACGTTATATTAAAAAAATAAATACAAAAATAAAAATACAAATATAAATAAAATTAAAATAAAATATAATATATAATATAATATAATATAATATAATAATAACAAAATAAATAAAATAAAAAAAAAATATAATAAAAAAAAAAATAAAATAATAATTAATATTAATAAATATTATTTATATTTTCATTTTACTTTTACTCTTCCATTATTTCTTTGTGAAAAAGAAAGTTGAAAATATATCCCAGTATTTTTTTTCTCTTGATCATTGATATTGACTATTTTATTAGTATTTGAATTTAATATACTAGTTTGCTTAATAACTAAAGGTACCTTTTTATAATATATAACATCTACTGAAGATGTTGTATTTTCCATTTTTAAATTTATTTTTAAAAATTATTTTTATAAATTTTTTTTTACTTATTATATGTATAATATGCAATATTACTAAACCTTTTTGAAATTATAATTCTTATACATTCATTTAATATATACATATATTTATATCAATAAAATATAACTTTTTTTTAAATTGTAAATTTCAATTTACAATTTATTTGTACTATTAAAAACAAATTTAGTTTTCCAAAATCTTATTTACTATTATAAAATACTTAATAAACGCTTCACTTCGTACTGTTAAAACACTAATAAATATTTATAAAATTTAAATATTATTTAAAATAAAACTCTTTATTATATTTATTATATTATTTCCTTTTTTAATTTAATATTAATATTAATAAATATTTATTTATTTATTTATTTATTGATATTTATTTATTTTATTTTAAAATTGTATTCTATTTTAAAATCTTTCTATTAATAAAAAAAAATAAGTATTTATAAAATGGAAGAATAAATACAATTTCAAAATCAAAACTTTTTATTTAAATTCTATTTTCTTATATTATAAAAAAATATTCACTAATAATTGTATATAATAATTTCAAAATAAAAATTTAAATTAAAGAAATTAAATAAAAAAAATAAAAAAAAAATGAAATTAAAAATTAATATAAAAAAGTTTATATAAAAAGATTTTTAATAATATTTAAAAAAAAAAATTTATTTTCAGTTAAAAATTTTAAAATTTAATTTAAAAAAAAAAAAAAAATAAAAAAATAAAAAAATAAAAAAATAAAAAAAAATTAAATTTAAAAGATAAAAATAATAAATAATAAATAATAAATATAAATATAAATAAATTACACAAAAAACAAAAAACGAAAATTTGCATTTTTGAGTATTCGAGCCACATATTATATTTTTTTTTAGTTATTTTTTTTTTTTTTGTTATTATTAAATTAATTATAATATTAATTCTAGTATATTATAATTAGAAGAAAAAAATGATTTTAACATGAATACAAAAAAGGAAATAAAAGAACACACAAATATTTATCTTCAAAAAAATATTGATACAGTCTTTTATTTATTTATTTATTTATTTATTTATTTTTATTTATTTATTTATTTATTAAAATATAAAAATACTTCTTCTTTCACATTAATAATTTTATTTTTATAATTATTTAAAATAATTTTATCATGTTCATCGTATTTATTATTATTTTCATTATTAATTTTGGTTTAGCTTTGGCTTTACATTTATTAATTATTATTATTATTAACAATGTTATTAATATTGTTATTAGTAATAATAATAATTCCTTTATTATTTTTTTTATTTTACTTATTATAAAATATATATATATATATATTTATTTAAAATATATAAATATATAAATTTTACAAATATGAAAAAAAAATGTTATTAATTATTACTAGATATAATAGTTTTTTATTATTTAATTTACAATAGGCATTAATTAAAATTATTATATCAAAATTTTCAGAGATTCAAAAATTGGTAATACAGAAAATCTTTTATCTCAAAAGTTACATTAATTGATATATGAGGATAAATATTATTAAAATATTATAATTTTATAGCATAATTTCAATATATTCTAACTATTATAATTTTATTGCAAAATATAAAATTTTATTAATGTAAATAATTATAAAAAGAGATTTTGTTTAATTTATTGGACCATTTGAAAATTTAATAAATATAATTTATTATATATAATAGTTTATATGTAAGAAATTATTAAGGATAATGAATAAACTTAAAATCATAAATTTTAAAAATTTTA
The DNA here is from genome assembly GCA_016946835.1 of Neocallimastix lanati (nom. inval.). Lineage (NCBI taxonomy): Eukaryota > Fungi > Neocallimastigomycota > Neocallimastigomycetes > Neocallimastigales > Neocallimastigaceae > Neocallimastix > Neocallimastix lanati (nom. inval.). The sequence continues at coordinate 1,058,375 of JACVTC010000033.1, forward strand.
AATATAGCAATGATGAATGAAATTATATATAAATAAAAAAGGAAAATTATAGTATATGAAAATTCATAATTCTTTTTTTCCAAATAATACCATATAAAAAAATAAAATAAATATTAATAAAAACTAAATTTTATTAAAAAAAAAAATAATATATATAGTATGATAGTATGAATTAGAATAAATATATATTAATATTATAAAAATAATTATATGTTTTAAATAAAAGATTATTTTATGACATTAAATAATTTTATTAAAATATTAAATATTATTTAAGTTTTCTTTTAAATTTATTAGATTATTAGTTTGTATTAAACAAATTCTAATAAAAAACTATTGAAATTTAATAATAAATTTATATTTTTATTTTAATTTTATGCTTATTAAATTCATTTTTATTTTATATTGTATTGTTAATTATTTTATTTAATTGTTTGAAAAAAAAAGATGTATGAAATTTTTTAAATGTAAAAATAAAATTATTTAATGTATGTATATCATTTGAAAAAAATAATGAAGTATGTGAAGTAAAATTATTTTATGTATGTATCATTTGAAAAAGGAATTTGAATATTAATTAAAAAAAATTTTTAAAAAAATTAATGTATAATGCAAATATAGAAATTTGTATATATCAATTGTCAAAAACTTTAATAAATAATTAAATTTTTATATTATATAAAATATCTATTTAATAGTATTTTTAAAATAATTCCATATATAAATCTTCTTATTTTGAAAGTAATATATAAATAAATGAATAAATACAATTTAATTTTTGTTTAGAGAAAAAAAATATTTTTGTATTTTTTAAATTATTTTTTCTTAGAGGCTTTCTTCTTTCCATCTCCTTTCTTTCCCTTTTTACCCTTTTTACCTTTCTTAGTATTTTTCATCTTGCTTTTCTTATTTCTCCATATCTTTCTCCACCATCTCTGGATTTTAATAGCAGCTTCAGTTCTTAATTCGTTCAATTTTTGTTGATATTCAAATTTTTGTTGTATTTCTCTTTCTTCTTGAACTTTAGCTTCTAATTCTTCATATCTCTGTGTCAATGTTTCAAATTCTTCGGTATCACTTTCTAATTGACCTTGAACGTCTTGAATTTGTTGACATTTTTCTTCAATATCATGTTCATATCTTTGCATCCATTCTTCTATTTGTTTTTCTAATTCTCCTCTTTGTCTTTTATATGTATTTATTATAATTGTTAATCATTTTAAATATATATATATATATATATATATAAAATAATTAATATAAAATATTTAACTATTCATGATTCATACTATAATATATATAATAAGTAATAATATATCATTTATAATTAAAAGAATACCTTTCTAAAAATTCCACAATTCTTTCATGTGCCATTTGTTCTTGTTCTATTCTTTTCTGTAAACGATGTTTTTTATCTACAAGAACGGACTCTTCTTTCTGGCATATTCCCTTAACACTAGCTTCATTTGCTTTGGTTTCTTTTTTAACATATTTTTGTTCCGATACTGTTAATGCCGTTATTTCTTGAATAGTATCTTTTAATTGTTGTATAACTTGATTTCTTTCATTTGTTTCCTCTTCTAATAATACTTTTTCATTTGATAATTTTAATTGAAGCTCCTTAAGTAATTCCGTTGCTTCATTTGCTCTTTTTTTTTATTTATTTTTAATATTATATGAATAATACATAGAATTATATTTTTCAAATTTTATAATATTGTAATAAATTTAAAGAAATAAATATTAACATATATATATATATATTATTCATTATTAATAAATATTTGAAAAATAGATTTTTATAGATTATAATTATATAATATTTATTTATAGTATTTTAATAGTAATTATTCATTTCATCTATAATATTATCTATATTAAATAAATATAAAATACATTACTTGTTAATAGTATTTTTATATCTATTCTTTTTATCATATTCATCAACTACAGTACGAACCAAACTTTGAAATTTATTTTCCTTTAGTTCATTAATTGCTTTTGAAAATAATGACTGAATAAAATTTCTTTCTGATTGAATTTTTAGCATGTTATTTGTTAAATTCATTTGAGTATCTTCATTTTCTAATTATAATTATTATAAATATATGATGATTAGGATTATTTTAAAACAAAAAATAATATTTAAAAAGCTAATTTCATTATATATATATATCTGAATATAATTTATGATGAAGTTCAATAATTTTGTCAAATTTATTTAACCTTTGTCATTATTAATATCAATATTTCTTCTATTTTTTAATACTTTTGATATTTTATCGCCCTTAATTTTCGATTATTTAAAGAATTTAGATGTTAAAAGAGTTATATGTTATAAAAATACATATTAAAATAAATATTTGAACATATTAGTACCGAGGATTTTTCATTAATTTTTTTATAAAAATAAAAAATTATGATATATTATTTTTTAATTTCTTACGTCTTTAACTGTCCCTTGAAATCCTAAAGGAACGACATCTGCTAATACAGCAAGTTGATTTAATGCATCTTCAAATATTGATATATATGCCTGACATTTATAGCCAGGTAATACAATATTTAAGTCCTCTTCTGGATCCAGAGTTATCTCCTCGCTAGTTTCTTTAGTTTTAACTGATTTACTCATTTTATTTAAATATTATCCGTAGATATTATATCTATTAATATGTCATAATTATATTTATATATAATAATAAAAATTATATATAACTAATTTTTTTTTTAATTTAATGTAATTTTTATGATTTTTATGTGATTTTTAAAAAAAAATTTTTTAAAAAAAAGTATATTTAAAAAACTTTAATCTAAAAGTTAAATATGAAAAGAATAAAACTTTATTTAATAACAATTTAAAGGTTTATATATATATATTATTTATTTTTTATTATTATTATTATTATTATTATTATTATTATTATTATTATTATTATTATTATTATTATTATTATTATTATTATTATTATTATTATTATTATTATTATTATTATTATTATTATTATTATTATTATTATTATTATTATTATTATTATTATTATTATTATTATTATTATTATTATTATTATTATTATTATTATTATTATTATTATTATTATTATTATTATTATTATTATTATTATTATTATTATTATTATTATTATTATTATTATTATTATTATTATTATTATTATTATTATTATTATTATTATTATTATTATTACAATTTTTATTTTTATTACAATTTTTATTTTTATTACAATTTTTATTTTATTATAATAATTTTATATTTTTATTTTTATTTATAATATATAATGTTTATAATTTTTTTTTACCTATGTTTTTTATATTATAAATAATTAAAATTTTACTTGTACATAATACTAGAATAATACTAGAATAAAACTAATTAAATAAAAAAAAAACTAAATTATTATTAATTACTGAATAGATCACTTTATGATATAAAATTAATTATAAAAAACTATTAAAGTCTTTTTCTAAATACAAGGATTTAGTTATTTAATTTTTATTTAAAAAAGAAAAAAAAAATAGTTAATTAATATTTGAATATTCATATTTCCTTATAAATATATATTATATATATTCATAATAAAAATTAAAAATTAAATTTTGAAATAGAAAAAAAAATTATGTATAAGAATATTTATATATATATATATATATATTTAGAATGGGATTAACGAAAAGGGTGGGTAATTGGGCCTCCAGTCTCTCCTTTAAAAGTATCAGACTCTAATTAGATTCTTTTCCATAACGTTTCAGTGTCAACACGGACCTCTCTCAAAGTTAATATGAAAGATATTTCCTATACGCCACTTAAAAAATATAATAAATATTTAAAATTAAATATTATATTAATTTTAATTTTAAATTCTAATTAATAATAATAATAATAATAATAATAATTATTATTATTATTATTATTATTATTATTAAAATTTTTTAATTTAATATAAATTACTTCCATATTTTATTTTTATTTTATACATAAAAAAATTTTTTATTAATAAAGAATTTTCATTTATTCCATAAGAAAGAGTTTTTACTTTTATTTATAATTCTTAAATAAAAAATTGAAAATTGAAAAATTATATTAATATACATATATATAAATATATATATATATATATATATTTTTTTTTTTTTTTTTTTTTGCTTAAAGTTACTATAATACTATCACTTTGAAATTAATAATATATTACTATTAAATAATTAAATAATTAATTAATTAATTAATTAATAAATTAAATAGAATTATAATAAATTGAATAAAATATAAGAATTAATGAAATTTTAAATATTATTTCAATATTAAGGCTGCTTTAAATAGGGTTTAAAAATAAAAAAATGATTCATTAAATTTCTATTAATTCTAAATTTCAATCCAATTAATACTTTATTAAATAATAATAATAATAATTTTTATATTAATAATTTAAAAATAATTCACTTTTAAAGAATTAAATGCAAACCAAAGTAATAATTTAATATTTAAATTGTACAATAATTCGTTACAGAAATTTTTTTACTTTCAATAAATTAAATAAAATGAACCCTACTAATTCTAATAATTCTCAAAATGGTAACAAATTTAAAATTAATATATTTGCATATTTAATTTAATACCTTATATATAAATTTAAATCTTGTATTATATAACAATTTTATTATATATTAATGGTAACTTAAACAATTCTATAATTCAAAAGATAATTCGTTTAATGATAATAAAAAGAACAATTCAAATGAAAATTCAGAAAATAAAGTTGATATTCAACAATTAATCAATAACAAGCCATCAATTTTTAAGAGAAAAGCAAAGAAAAAAGTTGAACCAAAAATAAATAAAGGTAATAATGAAGAAGATGAATTGAAAAAAATTTCTAAAGAAATTGGAGGAAATGTCACTGGAATTATAAAACAGGTAAATTGAAAGTTAATTTATATTAAATGTTTCTAATTATATATATATTAAAAATATGTTTCTTATTTCAATATAAATTGAAATTATAATAATTTTACAATATAATTTAAATAGGATGAACTTGAGCATAGTGTTGTTAATCAGGTAATTAAAATGTTTGTTATATTAAATTTTATATTATTAATTTGTATATATTTTATAATTTATTAAAAAAAGATGTTTCATAAATGACTAATTCTTTTATATAAAATTTTGAAATAGTTTATATATAAATCAGTACAAAAACAAATAGAAATTGAAGAAAAAAGATTGAAAAGAGCAATAGCTCTGTCTAAGTAAGAAATTATATTTGGACACGTTTTAAATTAAAATAAATTAAAATATATATATATATATTACTTTCAGCATTCTCAACAATTATATTAATTAAATATATATATTTACGGATAAATAGCGCTACAAGTCGAAAAATTGATACTAATTTCAGAAAATGGATGAATCCGAAGACATCTGAAAGAGAAAAGACTAATTTAAAAAGGATTATTGACCAATTGGTATAATAACCATTGTTATTACTAATATTAAATATAATTATATATATTAAATATTTATATATATATTAAATATTTTAATTTATTATTATTAATATTATTATTAATATTATTATTATTATTATAATACAATTTATATATTAAAATATAAATTAATAAAATAATCAAAAGAAAAGTGAATTAAAAACCCATAAAAAAGATATAAAAGAAATTCAACAACGTATTGATGATAATAAAAAAAATTATAATTCATCCTTATCCTATTCAAATGGTAAAAAGTTAATAATTATTTATTTATATTTAGATGTAATATAGGTGAAAGACAATGATTAATATTAAATAAATTTATTTAATACTTCTAAAATTATATTTATTATATATTTGTATATATATATTAAATAATAAAAATAATAAAAAATAAAAAAAAAAAAAAAAAAAAAAGAGCCAAAAAAATTCCTAAATAGAAATAATACTAATAATAATAATTACAGAGCTTCATCATCGTCCGCATCATTACCAAAAATAAAAAAACGTAGATTCTCAACTCAAGATAACAGTGATGATGATGAAATAACAACTCATAAATTTAATATAAATTATAAACCAAGATATAAATTAAAAGGACCAAGTAAAGAAATTTCAGTTTCTCTTCCACAATTAACAGAAGAAATGAAATTAAAACATCATTATCTGTATAGAAATGAAGAAGACAAAGAGAGTGTCGATTTAAATCAATACAATAATGATATGAATATAGAAGATGATGATGATAAAATTGAAATTCAAGCAAATTTTAAAGAAATTCAGGAAGGAAGTAATCTTAATAGTAATGACATTGTTTTAAATGAAAATATACAAGTTCATACATTTAATCCTAATAAAAGAATACGATATGATCAATTTTTTGATCAAAGTGATACTGAAGAAAATGTTAATGATACCAAAAATAAATCCGAATCTAAAGATGATGCTGAATTTCAACCAAACTCTGAGGAAAATGAAAGTAATAGCAGTGAAAGTGAATATATAGATGTTGATACTTCATCAGATTATACCCCTCATATAGTACTTAATGAGCAAACCAATAAAAAAAAATCAAGAAGAAAGCAAAATCGAAGTTTATACTCAACTCAACATATTGATGATGGAGATGAATTTTATTATCAAGTAATTATTTATAATTAAATCATAATATATATTTGTATATATTTATATATTTATATAAATTTATGCATAAAAAGAATCTTTAATTATAATTATAATAATGGCATTACATACTAATAAGAAAACATATATTCATATTAAAAAAAAAATAATAATAATATAATAATGATATAATAACAATAATAATAAAAGGGAAGATTAGCTAAATGGGTAAAAAAAAGACGATTACGAAGATTAAATGCAAATGTATAATATATTTTCAACTATATATATATTCAAATTTCATATTTATACAATAATAAATAAAAAGAAAAATAAAATTTTTTTAATTAAATTTATTATATTAATATTTATAAATAGTCAGAAAAATTAATTACAGAAACGGATATTGATGAAGAAGAATTAATAAAAGATATGGAGCAAGAAATGTATATGTTGGATGTTGGAGATACAGAAGTATCCCTAGGTAATGGATATAAAATACCTAATGAAGTTTATGATAAACTTTTTCTTTATCAAAAAACATGCATTCAATGGTTATGGGAATTACATCAACAAGATGTTGGTGGAATTATTGGTGATGAAATGGTAAATTTTAATATATTATTTATTAAGAAAAAAATAAAATAAAATAATAATTAAATAATAAATAATAAATAAATACATAATGAAAAAATGAAAAAAAATAATAAATAAATAAATAAATACATAGTAAATAAATTCATAATGAGTAATTGAAAAAAATAATAAATAAATAAATAAATAGTAAATAGTAAATAAATGCATAATGAATAAATGAAAAAAATAATAAATAAATAAATAGTAAATAATAAATAATAAATAATAAATAAATGCATAATGAATAAATGAAAAAATAATAAATAAATAAATAATAAATAAATAAATAAATAAATTAATAATAAATATAAAATAAAAAAAATAAAAAATAAAAAATAAATGAATATAATAAAAAATACTAATAATAGTAATAATAATAGTAACATATATGTATCAAGAATAAAAAATTAAACAATAAATTATTAATAATTCTTATGTATACTTTATATAAATAGGGTCTTGGTAAAACTATTCAAACTATCTCGTATATTTATGGATTAACTTATTCAGGTTTATTAAAACAACCAGCCATTGTAGTATGTCCAGCAACATTAATGAAGCAGTGGGTAGAAGAATTTCATGAATGGGCACCTCCATTACGTGTCGTTATCCTTCATTCTACTGGTAGTGGTATGCCTCAGTTGAATGCATTATCTGACAATACATTAATGGCAGATTTGGATTCAGAAACAGAAATGATATTAAATGATAATTTTTCAGAGATAGAGGAATCATCTGAATCTAGTGATGATGATGATGATGATGTGGAAGATTTTCATTATGCCAAATGGAAACTTCAACATCGTAAAAATAAGAAAAAAAGAAAAAGACATATACGATCAAGACAAAGTAAAAAAAATTTATTAAAATTTAAACGTTTAGTTGATCGTGTAAAATCTTATGGTAAGTTTATAATTTAATTAATTTTATTTTATTTTTCATTAAATTAAATAATTTAAAATAAATAATAATGTTAATATTAAAAATAAAAAAAAAAAAATAAAAAAAAAAAAAAAAAAAAAAATATTCAATAAAAATAAAAATAATTTAGGACATGTATTGATTACTACTTATGAAGGTTTAAGAACCTATAAACCAATTATTTTATCAACAGAATGGTCCTATGCGTTTTTGGATGAAGGTCATAAAATAAGAAATCCAGATTCTGATATAACCCTTTTATGTAAACAATTAAAGGTTAATATTAATAATATCAATTAAACTTATTGAATATTTTTTTTTTTTTTTTTTTTTTTTTTTTTTTTTTTTTTTTTAATGAATATTATATTAAAAAATGAAAATGAATAATATATAAGATTAATTCCATATTAATCATCATCATAATCTATTTATTATTTTTTTATTAATTTAAATATATCATATAATATATACAATAAATTAGACATCTCATAGAATATTATTATCAGGAACTCCTATTCAAAATTCTTTAAAAGAATTATGGTCTCTTTTCGATTTCATATATCCTGGTCGTTTAGGAGTAAGTAAAATAATAAATAAATATTTATATATATAAGTGGTTTAATAATATAAATTTTATTATAAATTTTAATTATAAATTTTAATTATAAATATAAAATAATAATAATAATAATAATAATAATAATAATAATAATAATAAAAGACACTTCCTATGTTTGTAAAATTATTTGAAATACCTATTAAAATGGGTGGTTATGCTAATGCCTCTAATCAAGAAATTAAAACATCAATTAGATGTGCCACCGCATTACGTGATACTATCAATCCTTACTTATTAAGAAGGCTTAAAGTCGATGTTGCTTCTGATTTACCTAAAAAAAGTGAACACGTAAAATATATTTATTGAAGTTTTCTAAAATATATATATAAATTATTTTTAAATATTATTATATTAATGAATAAACCAATCTCATATACATATATATATATATTATTGAAGGTTTTATTTTGTATGATAACTGAAGAGCAAAAGCAACACTATAAAAGCTTCATTGAATCTCATGAAGCAAATGAGATTTATAATGGAAAACGTAATGTTCTTTATGGTATTGATATTTTAAGAAAAATTTGTAATCATCCAGATCTTTTACGTAGAAAACAAAAAGAAGAGGTAAATAATAAATATATGTGTATATATAGTATTTAAAATTATTATTAATAATAGATGAATAAGAACGAATAATTTATTATATATAATTTTTATTTTCACTTTTTTTTATTAAATCATAATTATTAATATATCTATTTATTATAAAAAAAAAAATTATTATTAGATTGAAGACTATGGATATTATAAAAAATCTGGAAAAATGGTAGTTGTTAATGGTTTATTAAAAACATGGTATGAATCGAATAATAAAGTTTTATTATTCTGTCAAACTCGACAAATGATGGAAATTTTAGAACTTTTTATCCAACATAAAGGTTATACATATAGAAAAATGGATGGAGATACCCCAATTAAAACAAGAGTCTTTCTTGTTGATGAATTTAATAACAACAAAGATATATTTGTTTTTCTATTGACAACCAAAGTAGGTGGTTTAGGTATTAATTTATGTAGTGCTAATCGTGTTATTATATTTGATCCAGATTGGGTAAGTATTAAAAAAAATAATAATAATAATAAATATATATATATATGTATATATATATATAATGATAGGAATAGGAATAATAGTAGTATTTATAGTAGTAATAGCATAAAAATTACATAAAAGATGAATTATTAATTATAATTATGTATATTTATATTTACTTTAATAAGAATCCTTCAACTGATATGCAAGCAAGAGAAAGAGCATGGAGATTAGGACAAAAAAGAGATGTTGCTATTTTCAGAATTATGGCCAAAGGAACAGTAGAAGAAAAAATTTATCACAGGTAATATATATACACTTTATATAAAGTATATTTATATATAATCATAATCATTATATTAATATAAAAAAAAAAAAAAAAAAAAAAAAAAAAAAAAAAAAAAAAAAAAAAAAAAAAGTTCATATATATATTTAAGTACTATTTTTTTCTTTTTTTTTTATTTTTTTTTAAATATTAAATATTATTAATTATTAAATCATTTTTTTATCTCTCTATTTATCTATTTAATTAATTATTTACTTATTTATTGATTGATTTATTGAATTTATTTATTTATTTATTTATTTATTTATTTATTTATTTATTTATTTATTTATTTATTTATTTATTTATTTATTTATTTATTTATTTATTTATTTATTTATTTATTTATTTATTTATTGTTTTTATTATTTTTTATTATATTATACAATTAGACAAATTTATAAACAATTTTTATCAAATAAAATTTTGATTGATCCTAATCATCAACGTTTCTTTAAACAAGATGATTTAATGGATCTTTTTTCTTATAATGATGATAGCGATGAAGTTAATGGGAAATCATTGACTGGAAAAATATTAAAAAATATGAATATGGATGTTGAAATTAATAAAAATGATATTGCTCATATGGAAGAAGATATACATGAAAAGGAAGAACAAAAAGAAAAAGAAAAGAAGCATGAGAATGAAACTGAAAAAGAAAATAAAAATGAAACAAGTCAAAATAAAAATAATCAAGAATTTATAGTTAAATTAAATAATACAGAAAGTACAGGAGAAATTGATTCAGAAATAACCATGAATGATTCTTTCAGCAGTAATGAAAATAGTCATCAAAGTAATACTTCAACAGCTACTACTTCTTCGAATAAAACTAAAGATAAAAAGAAAAAAGGTCTCAGTTATGATTCTATTGATAATAATATTAAGCAAATGAAATATAAAGGAATTAAAAATAAAAAACATTTCGAAGATGATCATACTAAACAAATTAGAAAAGAAATTGATAATATAGAAGGTGTAGAATATACAGAAGAATTCAAGGTAAAATCAAAGAATGAAGAAGAAGAGGAGAGCGATGATGATGATAATGATCTTTTTACTCAAAGTGAAGATGAATCTGATTCTAATCCAGGTAAAAGAAGAAAATCTAAGAAAGGCAAATCTCAGTATAAAAAAGATGAAGATAGTATTGATGTTGAAGATTTAGAAAAAGAAGATACCAATGAAATGGAAGATAAAGAATATCAATCCAAAGATGAACTACGTATATTGAAAAATTTAATGAAAGTTACAGGAGCTGTCAGTGTCATTGAGCATGATAAAATTATGGATTCTAAGAAATGGAGTGACATTAGAGATGAAAAAGAAGCCGAAAGAATTGCTAATAATGCAGTAAAAAAATTAAGAAGATTTATGGAAAGACGTCGTCATGTTGATATTTCAATTCCAACATGGACTGGAAGGTAAAATATTAAAAAAAAAAAATTAAATAAAATTATGTATACAATCTTTTTTCTTTTTCTTTTTCTTTTTCTTTTTCTTTTTTTTTTTTTTATTAATTATTATTTAATTGTTATATAATATAAATTTAATTCATATAAATATAAATTTGTATAATAACTTATTATTATTATTATTATTATTATTATTATAATAAATAGTTCTGGTTTAATAGGTAGTAATCAACCAAAGAAACCTATTTTTGGACAAAAGATAAATCCAAAAATTGCTAAAAGAAATTCAGAACTTCAACAAAATAATAATTCTTCTAATTCTATTAAAGCTCTATTAAACAAAAAATTACAAAAACATCCTGAAGGTGAAGAGGCTTCTAATCATTCCATCACTACTCCAGGTTTACCTAATCAACTTTTTGGTAAGGGTAAAATGGCTGGTTTTAATTCCATTCAAACCAAGGAGGACATTCAAGCCAATGGTTTATCCTCAAATACCTTAATTTATCTTCTTCAATGGAAAAATGCAGAGATACAACAGGACAACGGAAATTCAGGTGAATTAACTAATGAAATAGGTGACAGCAATAAAGAAAATCTTATTCTTCAAGTTCGAGATTTTATTATGGAGCATGAAGAACAACGAGTGACCTCAAAAGAAATTATTGATCATTTCAAGATGAAAACTACTAAAAAAGATATTGAATTAATTCGACGTATGTTAAAAAGAATTTGTACCTTCCAGAAGCATCCTTCTGAAGATGGATCTTCCAAGGGTTATTGGATATTAAAGGATGAATTTAAAGAAAATTTAGAATAATCATTTCATAGATGAAATGAAATAAAAAAAAAAAAAAATTTAAAATAAATATATATATATATATATTTATATAATAAATAAATAAATAAGTAAATAAATAAATTATTAAATAAATTATTATTTGAAATGCACAAATTATAATTAAAAATGGTTTTATGTTTTAATACTCTATTTCCTTTTTTTTTTTTTTTTTTTTTTTGTTTTGTTTTGTTTTGTTTTGTTTTTTATTTATTTATTTATTTATTTATGTATTTATTTATTTATTTTATTTATTTATTTATGTATTTATTTATTTATTTATTATGTAGTTTTATTATAAAAAGACTGGTTTATTTCAGATATAGTATTGTATGTTAATTCTCTGTTCTATTGCATGTTTTTAATATTATTGATAGTATAGATGTTAACACCATTAAATTTTATATTAATGTATATAATAATAATGAATGTTTAACTCCATCTCTAGATTTGAAGACGTCGTACGTGAGATAAAAAAAAAAAAAAAAAAAAAAAAAAAAAAAAAAAATTATTAAAAAAAGGAATAGGACGTTTTTTTTTTTTTTTTTTAGAACCAAATCATTTCTGAGGATTATTCTAAAAACGCCAGTCTTGGTACGATCTGCGGCTCTCTTTATCCAGAAAATTATGCCTAGGGTTAGTATTCAACAAGGATTGCTATTCTGACGGTATTAAGCGCAAACTAACCAGGAGCGTTAACGCTGAAAATACAATAAGACAGGCTAGCGAAACCAATGCATTTGAAGGAGAAGACTATGACTTCTTTCAGATAATCAATTCAAACCCTAATCCTCCTAAACAGAAATCTTATAATCTGGAGGTGAGGTTTGTTGCATACCTATGAACCCCGGAAAAATTGACCATATCATTGGAAACAAAGAATATAGAAGTTAACTTTTATTCATTATTTTTTTGGTTTAATCTTAATTTATTTTTAATTTATCAAGCAATTTATATACTAATGTTAATAATACATTACATTTAATATTTATAACTATTTTTTTATACTTTGTTCTATTTATTTTATTATTTCTATCTTTTTATTTTTTTATTTTTATTTTTTATTTTTATCTTTTTATTTTTATTTATTTATTTTTTTATTTTTTTATTTTTATTTTTTTATTTTTTTATTTTTATTTTTTTATTTTTATTTTTTATATTTTTATTTTTTATATTTTTATATTTTTATTTTTTCATTCTTTTATTTATTTATTTTTTTATTTTTATTTTTTTTTTTTTTTAATTATTTTCACTTTTTTTATTTTTTTTATTTTTTATTATATTATTACAATAATTACATTTCCATTTATTTATTTTTTTAGTTATAGTAATAATAATAATAATAATAATAATAATAATAATAATAATAATAATAAAACTTTATAAATCTAAAATGTTGTATATATATTTAATTAAAATTTATATTTCTATATCTTGTATTAATTAAAAAAAAATAATAATAATTATTTATTCATAATTAATATTTACTTTAATATACATTTATATGTATTCCTATCTTCAAAATTAAACAAAAGGATGTTTAACATTAGATAAGGAAATACTATGCATATTATTATTAACAAAATTATAGGATGGTAATCCATCATTATAACTATCAACATTATTATCATTGTTAATGTTTGAATAAGATGTGAATGTTATATTATTTTTGTTTTTGATATTATCACCATTATTATTATTATTATTGTTATTATTATTATAATTGTTATTATTATTGTTATTATAATTGTTAGTATTATTGTTATTATTTTTGTTATAATTATTATTATTATTATTATTATTATTATTATTATTATTATTATTATAATTGTTGTTATTACTATTATTATTATTATTATTATTATTATTATTATTATTATTATTATAATTGTTGTTATTACTATTATTATTATTATTATTGTTATTATTATTATTATAATTGTTATTATTATTGTTATTATTATTATTATGATAATAATTGTTATTATTATTATTATAATTATTATAATTGTTATTATTATTGTTATAATTATTATTATAATTATTATTATTATCATAACCATTTTCATTTCTATTATTATTATCAGCATATAATATGACTGGAGAAAGAGATTGCGTTCTAAAACTTAAATTAGGCATAATTGGAATTACCATATTATCTGTACTACCTAATCTGTTTAATGAATAAAAATTATTATTTGGAGTATTTACTATACCAAAGGCAGGATAAAAATTATTCTGACTTATCATTGAATTAAAGAGGTCATTGTTATTATTAAATAAGGCATTATTATTTAAAGTATTATAGTTAAAAATATTACTATTATCGCCATTACTATTTATATTATTATTATTAGATATGGCATCATTATTTAAAATATTATTATTAGAGATATTATTACTATTATTGTTAGAGATATTATTACTATTATTGTTAGAGATATTGCTACTATTATTGTTGTTGTTACTGAGATTGTTTTCACTATTATTTTCATTAATATTGTTATTAATTTCTTCATCATTATCATCATTATCATCATCTGAAGAAATATTTTCATAAACTTTAACCTTTCTAATTTTTTCGGTTACAACAATATCATAGTTTTTATCATCATCCTTCGACTCATTATCATCAATCCTTTTCTTACGGACAATGATAAAACCTAAAATTGCAAGAATTATAGTTACAACAATACCACCAATTATCAAATATTTTATATTAGAATTATCATCACCACTGGAATCACTAACATTACTTGATTTATTTTTAGATTTCACTGGTGTCTTTGATTGCTTATTTTTTATTTCTTCTATTTCCTTGGTAGTACAAGAAGTGAACAGTTTTGTATTAATATTTGCGCATGTGTTTTCTTGATAGCATAAAACGTTAGTTCCTTCAAATGAACATTCTTTAATATTTTTATTACCAAAATTTATAATTCTCGTACTTAATTGTGGATTGTTAGAAACATACCTTTTATTATAGCATTATAAGATAAAATATATATATATATATATATTATTTATTAGAATTAAAACAAAAATTAGTTTATTTTTATTTTTATTAAAATATATATAAAAAGAAAAAAATTTTTATTATAAAATGCTATTATTAATTACAAATTCCTTAAATTAGGCAATTTAAATATATCAGGTGGGAGTTCAGTAATTTCAGTACTATTTAAATCTCTATAAATTATAATACCAATAATTACAATATTAATAATTTATTCATTTAATTTTTTTAATAATACATATTGATTTAGAAAAAAAAAAAAAAAAAAAAAAAAAAAAAAAAAAAAGAAGAAATTATTTTTTAATATAAACGAAATTTGCTTAAAAAAAATTCATATATATATATAACTTAAAAGCTGTACTACTTACAGAAAGTTTAAATCAACTAAACCTGGAACTTCATCTGGGATTTTTTTAATTGGATTTTCAAATAAATATCTGATATTTTAAATATATTAAATATAAAATTTCAATATTCAATTTTATTTTTCAAATAAACTTTTATTAAATTTATTGAAATTGATTATTTTTATATTTATTTTTTTTTTTTTTTTTTTTTTTTTTTTTCTGATATTTACAATACTTGTAATTTACTTGGAATATTGATTATATCTTCAACTTTATTTTTTCCAATTTCGCTATTTTTCAAGAAATTAATAATTTTATTATATTTAATAAATATATAATATAAATAAGTAAATCTATTAAATAAAAATGATAATAATTTATAAATTAATTATTATAACTTTTAATTTACAGTTGATTTAGCGTTTTAAAATTTTCTAAATTTATAGTTCCAGAAATTTGATTATCCCATAAATAACTTTAATGTTTTTTTTTTAAAAAAAAAAAAAAAAAAATCAATATATTTAAAAACTTTAATTATATTTTTTTTTTCAAACTTTCAATTAATAAATATATATAAATAAATATAATAAGAATATAAAACAATATATATAAATTTAAAATTTTAATATCTACAGATGTTCTACTCTTGGTAATTTACTAAATTGATATGGGAATTCAGTAATTTCATTGTGTTCCAAATTGCTATATTTCAAATAAAAAAAAATATATATATATATTAATAATAATTAATATATTACAAATAAAAATTCATAAACAATAATCCATAAACAAATTTAAAATATATGGTTTCTTTAATACTTTAATATAAAAAAAATTTTTTAAACTATAATTACTAATTGAATCATAAAAAATAAAATTATATATAAATACATTTCTGTTACTTGACAATCTTTATTGAAATTATTTGGAATAATAGAAATATTTGATGAATACACTTCCCTATTTTTTTTTTTTTTTAAGATATAAAGATATTTATTAACAATAATATTTATTTAAAATTGAAAAAATAAATAAATAAAAATAAAAATAAAATAAAATAATATATAAAATACACTCTACTTTTCAAATAAATATATATTTATAAATAAAACTTACATAATGTCTAACTTTGGTTGATCAAAAAATCGAGAAGGTAATATATTATCATTAATGTTTGGAATACCAACATTCCTGTTATTTATTACAAACAAATAAAATATAAAAATACATATTTAAAAGTATGAACTAAAAAAAAAAAAAAAATAATAATAATAATAATAATAATAATAATAATAATAATAATAATAATTTTCTTTTTTAAAACTTACAATTTTACCAATTTTGAAAAAATTGGAAAACGCATAAAATTTGTATTTCCATTCATATCTGTTTTTCTCCTAATAATTTGTTAAAGAGTAAATAGATAAATAAAGTAAAATAAAAATAATAAAAATAATATTTTTTTTTTATTATTTTTATTTTTATTTTTATTTTATTAATTAATTAATAAAATATATCTATTTAATGAAAAAAAAAAAAAAAAAAAAAAAAAACAATTTGTTGCTAATATTATTTTTTTTTTATCCTGATTATCTTTACAAATATAATACGGTAAAATAACCATCTCCATCACATTTAGCTTGTTTACCACAACATTCGCTATCTTGACTTCTTCCCAAGAAAACGTTTAAATTAATACAATCTTGAGAAATAGCACCATATACTAAATTGAAAATAGATAATAAATTAACTGAAAATAAACTCAAAATTAGAGTTTTCATTTTTATTTTCTAATTTTATTTATATTAATATAAATATTTCATTCCAATAATAACAATAATTAATATATATAAAAATAAAGAATAAATAATAAATATATTAATAAAATCAGTTCGAATTTTTTTAGATATTTAGTAAATTTAAATATTTCTTTTGTAAAAGATAATATATGCACTAAAAAATTTGAAATAATACCTTATTCTATTACCAATTTATATGTATGTATATATATTTATTATTTTAAAAATTATATATTTTTATTTATAATTATTCTAATCTTTTTATTTTTATTTTTATTTTTTTTCACTTTAAATAATAAATTATAATTTCAATTATAAATCATGTTTAATATTATCTTTATTACATATACATTTAATTATTTATTTTTTTATTTTTTATTTTCTTTTCTTTATTTATTTTTTTTTAAAAAAAAAAAAAAAACAAAAAACAAAAAACAAAAAATTAAAAACTTTTAAAATATTTATATATATATATGTATATATATATATTTAGTATTATTATATTATATTTTTATTATTAGTTATTAATTATTGTTAAATTATTATTTTATAACATTTTTAATAATAATTTTTCTTTTAATCTTTTTCATCAGGACATTTTTGAAAATTTGTGACCTTTTTTAATGTTTTATTTTTTGAAATTACTATAACTAATTAAATTAAAAAACTATAATATTTAAATAATTAATTAAATGTAGCAATGAACAAATAGAAATTTTAATTTTTAATAAAATAAGAATTTATATAAAAATAATATAATAGTATATTATTTAGCATATATATTAATAATATAGATGTTACATATTAAATCAAAAACAAACTTTAATAATTATATAATGTAAATCAAGTAAAATAAAAAATAAATAAATAAAAAATATATATTAAAAAATACTATGAAATAATTTTAAAGTTTTTTTTTTTTTTTTTAAAGTTTTTTAGTTTGGACTTTTTAATTTTTATTCTTACAAAAGAAATTCATTTCTAATATTAAAAATAAAAAATAAAACAATAAATATAAAAAAAAAAACATATAACATATATATATTTTTATATATATTTATATAAATAAGAAATAGACGTTTTTATTATTTTTAATATAATAAAAATATAAATAAATTGATTTTTCTTTAAAATTATTCATATACCAATTAAATAACTTAATTAACTTTAATTATTTTAAAAAAAAAAATTAAAAATCAAACTTAGATAATAATTAATATTAAATAATAATTAATAATTAATAATAATCAATAATTTATATATAATAAATAATAACGAATTAAATAATAAATAATAGTAAATAGTAATTACTAGGTTAAGATTCATGGAATATTAATGATCCTTTAATTATCACCGAAATTAGAAATATTGTTCTATCGATGATAAATAACAATACTCTTGGCCCTGACAGTATTCGACAAGGATTGCTATTCCAACGATTTAAGTGCAAACTAGCCAGGAGCGTCAACGATAAAAATGAAGTAAGGCAGACTAGCATTACTAATTCCTCTGAAAGAGAAGACCATAATTTCTTTCTTATTGTC
>JACVTC010000033.1:1082500-1100000 GCA_016946835.1 Neocallimastix lanati (nom. inval.)
TTTAATTTTAAATAATAATTTAATTTAAAATAATAATTTTAATAATTTAGATTAAAAACTAATTTAATTTTAAATAATAATTAAGATTTAATAATAACTTAAATTTAATATTAATTTAGATTCAATAATAATTTAGATTTAATCTTTTTTATAGATATGAAGTTTAATCATTTAAGAAATTACGACACATAATTTTTTTTTTAATTACCATAATATTAAAAAATAAAAAAATTAAAAAATTAGAAATTATAAACATTACCCTACCAATTCTTTATTAATACGTTTACTCTTTAGGTATTACTAAGAGGAAAAGGAAAAGGAAAAAGAAAAAGAAAATAAAAAACTGGATTATAAAAATATTTATAATATTAAATGATATTATTTGAATATTTAATAATAAAGATTTAATATTTCAAATCATTATTACGAAACTATCTTTTTTATTTATTATTAATAATATAATACTTTATATAAATAAAATATGTTTTTAATCTACATAGTATTGTTTTTATTTATTATTCAATTATTTTATTGTTTATTATTTATTATTTATTATTTATATATTATTTATTATTATTTACTTATTATTTATTATTTATTTATTTATTTATTTATTGTTTATTATTATTTATTTATTGTTTATTATTATTTATTTATTTATTGTTTATTATTATTTATTTATTTATTATTTATTATTTATTATTTATTATTTAATTATTTAATTATTTATTATTTATTATTTATTATTTATTATTTATTATTTATTATTTATTATTTATTATTTATTATTTATTATTTATTATTTATTATTTATTATTTATTATTTATTATTTATTATTTATTATTTATTATTTATTATTTATTATATATTATTTATTATTTATTATTTATTATTTATTATTTATTATTTATTATTTATTATTTATTATTTATTATTTATTATTTATTATTTATTATTTATTATTTATTATTTATTATTTATTATTTATTATTTATTATTTATTATTTATTATTTTATTATTTTATTATTACTTATTACTTATTAATTATTATGTATAATTTTATTATTTTATTACTTATTACTTATTACTTATTATGTATTATTTATTATTTATTATTCATTATTTAATTATTCAATTATTTATTATTTTATTATTTATTAGTCGCTATCACTATTTATTACTTATTATTTATTATTATATTTTTATATTTATTATATTAAATATTACAATTATTAATATTATGATACAAAATATAATAATTTATATTTTTTAATAAATTTAAAATTTTAAAAATTTTAATATGAATATAAATTAAATAGTATTATACAATATATTATATTGTATAATATATATTAGTTTATCAATTCATTATTAGTAGATTAAATAGAATTCTTTATATTTTTATTATATTTTAATATATATAATTATATATTACAGTTTATATAAAAAATAATAATTAAAAAACATTTTTTTTTTTTTTTATTCTATATCTATATAAATATTAAAGTTTATTATTTAATTATTATCTTATATCCATTTTTTTTTTTTAATTCAAGTTTTAATTCTAATTTTTTATTTTTTTTTTTATTTTTTTTTTAATATTTATTTCCTTTAAAAATTTTTTATTTATAATTTATTTCTTTTTTTTTTTTTTTTTTTCATAATTTTATTTTAAAATCTTTACTAAAATAGATTTTATGTAAAATTAATTTTAATATAAATAAAAATAGTTATATATATATATATAAAAAAAAAAAAAAAGAAAACATTAATATAACAATAAATACTATGAAAATAATTAAAAGTTAACTATTAAAAAAAGTGAAAGTATGTTTTTTTGTTTTTATTTTTTTTGTTTTTAATTTATAAATATAAAACTTTTATTTTTAATAAATAAAAAGCTATGATAAAAGATAAAATTTTGATAATAAGCAGTAATAGTATTCGTTAAAAAAAAAAAGTATGTATATACATAAAATTTTATTTAGAGAATAACTCAAAGACTAATATTATTGAAGCAAATCTAAAGTATTTTAATACAAAATAAAAAAAATTTATTATTTGTTTAATCACTAACTCCAAAAATAAAAAAATAAAATAGTTTCAATGATATAAAATATTCCTTAATTAATAAGTATTCAGAAAAGAAAAAAAAAAAAATATATATATATATATATATATATAATTACATTATATTAATACTCAAAGAATTATTTTTCATTTATTAGTTATATATATGAAATATTCAATTTATTATTTTTTTTTATTAATATATATATATATTCAGTACTTAATTTTCTTTTTAATATAAATAAAGTAGAACAAAATTATATAAAATATATTCAAGCAATCTATATGAAATTAAAATTTAAATTATATTATTAATAATTTTTGTAATAACCCATTTATTATAGTATTATTTTCATATTATATTAAGTAAATTAAAATCATTAAGCCTAATATACTATCTATTAAAAATATAAATTCCTTATTTATATTGATATAATGTAAGTATCATAATATTAAATACAAACATATTTTATACTGCAGTTTTTTTTTTTATTTTTATTGTTAAAGAATATCTAAAAATAAAGAATAAAAAAAAAAAATTGTTCTTAAAATTATATATATATTTAAATAACATTTATATAATATTTTATGTAAATATATCTAATTTCATTTATTTTACTAATAATAGTAATAATTAAGTATGGAAAGAAATGTTGAAAATTTAGAAATTTCTTTAAATAATAATAAAGAAATTGTTTTTATTAAAGATTTAAATAAGAATGTAACAAAAACTGAAGTAAAAAACTTAACAAAAGATAAATCCTATGATTCTGACGAAACAAAAAAAGAAATTTCAGCTGTTGATGACGATTGTAACGATTCCATTACAACCTTAAATAAAGTTGATAATGAAAATACACAAACCAGCTCTGAGGAATCAGAATCTGAAACTGATCTTGAATCAACATCCGAATTAGAATCACTTACTGAATCAGAGTCAGAATCAGTTACCGAATCAGAATCGGAATCAACTTCTGAAGGCAGTATTGATGATAGTTATGTACAAGTTGACGCTGAGGACAAGTAATTATTGTTTTTCACTTTAATAATAATAATAATAACAAAATAATATTATATCTGTAAAATTTATATAATTTATATATATTAAATATATTAAAAACCTTTATTCTCTCTTCATATATTATATATAAATGTTAACATTTAATATATCAATTAAAACTTATTTCAAATATAATATTTTTCTCTTATTTTTTTTTTATTATTATTATTATTATTATTCTCTATAGAGTATCAGAAAAAATTATAATCGAAGAAAATGAAAAATTATCTTTAGGGAAAAGAAATACTAACAATAATAGTAAGGATTAAAATAGTTTTCTAATTTAGCATTGTTAAATATCAATACCAATAATAATAATAATAATAATAATTTTTATTAATAATAATAATAAAGAGAAAAAGTTTTCTCTAAAGATAGACACATTATCAGTTAATGGACAGCCTAACAAATCTCAACCTATAAACAGCGCCAGTTCTACAGGATCAAGATTTTCCAATTTTGTACCTAACTTTACCTCATTAATTAATACTACTAAAAACATACGTTCATTCTCCTCATTATATTTCAATAGAATTAGTCATATATCGAATTCTGAAGTTTTAGATTCACCTCTTCATACCCCAGCTGATTATGAGGACGATGGAGTTGCCTTTTTATTAGCAAGACTTGAAGAACAAAATAAATTATTACAAAATGACCCAAAGAATTCAAATTTTGACACCTCAAATGTTTCTGATGTCAGGGGTAATATAATATATAATATATATATTTATATTGATATAATATATATTAACATTATGTTTTGTTATTATTATTATTATTATATAATGTTAAATAAAATTATTTATTTATTTGATAAATTAAACCCCGTATTTAAAAAAAAAAAAAAAAAAAAAAAAAAAAAAAAAAAAAAAGAATTCTGGGATAAAGTTATAGTAGATTATGAAGGTGTGGCAAGAAAACAACCCGAGTTATTAGCAGAAAAAATTAGACAAGGTATACCAGATTCATTACGTCGTCTTATATGGCAATCAATTAGTAAAAGTAAAAGTTCAGATTTAGAAGAAATAT
Organism: Neocallimastix lanati (nom. inval.); assembly: GCA_016946835.1. Classification (NCBI taxonomy): domain Eukaryota; kingdom Fungi; phylum Neocallimastigomycota; class Neocallimastigomycetes; order Neocallimastigales; family Neocallimastigaceae; genus Neocallimastix; species Neocallimastix lanati (nom. inval.). The sequence goes on from JACVTC010000033.1 coordinate 1,086,665, forward strand.
ATGATAAATTATTGAAAGAAAATACTCCCTATGAAAAAATTATTCGTCGTGATTTATCAAGAACTTTCCCTGATCATGATTATTTTAAAGATAGTAATGGTGAAGGACAAGAAAGTTTATTTAATGTTATGAAAGTTTATTCTTTATATGATAAAGATCTCGGTTATTGTCAAGGTTTGTCCTTCATAGTTGGACCTTTATTATTAAAGGTAAATATTATTATATTATTATTAATATACATAATATATTTATATATATTCAACTTATTATTAATTTATTATTTAAATTTATAAATAAATAAATTTTATAATTAAATTTTAAATATAAATACATAAACTAAATTTGTTTTTTTAAAATCATAAATTAAAAAAAAAAAAAAAAAAAAAAAATATATATATATATATATATATATATAATTAAATTATATAGATGCCAGATAAAGAAGCATTTTGTGTTTTAGTAAGATTATTGGAAGAATATAATATGAGAGGATTATATACACCAAATATGGAAGGACTTCAACTCCGATTATACCAATTTGATCATCTTTTATATGATATTTTACCAAAAGTTGCTAGACATTTAGAAAATGTAAGCCTAATTATGTTTTGATATTTATTTTTATCTATCAATAATATAAATTTCAGTATTACTATAGTAATAAATATTTTGCAAAATAATAATAGTAATAATAATAATAATAATAATAATAATAATAATAATAATTAATCATATAATTAACAGGAAGGAATTCGTTCTACAATGTATGCTTCTCAATGGTTCATGACATTATTTGCTGTAAGTCTTAATGTAGAATAAAAAAAAATAATAAAATACAATAATATATTATAAATTGGATAGATATATCTTTATCTAATATATTTTTATATAATAAATTTTTTTTATATATTTAATGTATTAATACTTCTATTATATATATTAAATATTATTTATTTATTAATACTTTATCATAGTACAAGTTTCCATTGGAACTCGTATTTCGTATTTTAGATGTATTATTTGCGGAGGGGTAAGTTTTTTTGTTGTCGTTTTTACAATTATTATTATTATTATTATTATTACTTTATGATAATATTATATTATATATTTACAAATAATTTTTTATATTCATTTAATTTAAATTTTAGTTTTGTATCAATATTTAAAATTGCATTCGCCTTATTAAAGAAAAACCAAGATTTCATTTTAGAATTTGTAAGTTTAAAAGAAAAAATAATAATAAATAAATAATATATATTTATATATTTATTAATAAATTTACAAAAAGAATTATTAAATTTGATAACATTATTTATTAAATTTTAAATCAATTTTTAATTTAACATATTTATAAAATAAAAATTTATTATATTTTTTAAATCAATTATAACTTAAATAATTAACATTTTACAAATTATTTACAATTTAAATCAATTTAATTATAAAAATAAAATAATAATAATAACACATAGGAATTTGAATCATTAATTGATTTCTTAAAGAATGGTTTATTTGATATATATTATGATGATATTAGTGAATTAATTAAAGATGCTTTTGAAATTAAAATATCAAAGCGTCGTCTCGATAAATTAACTAATCATTTCATTCAAGAAAATAAAGTACTTGATGATAATAATCAAAAAGTTGAATTCTTTAAGAAAGAAAATAAAGATTTAATCAATGAAATGCAAAAACTTCGTGCAACTGAAGAATTTTTAATTCATGAAAAAGCTAGATTAAAGAATGAATTGGATGATTGTAGAGTTGAACAAACTGCTAATAAATCATTAATTGAAGCACTTCAAAAACAAGCAGAAGAATCTGATAAATTAGTAGCCCATACTTTAAGAGATGCAAAAAAACAAGCAGAAGAGCAGCTCAAAGTAGAAATGGAAGTTTTAGCAAAAAAATCAGTAGATAAAACACTTAAAAATAAGAAGTTAGAAAGTCGAATAGAAGAATTAGAAAAACAAGTAGCAGAAATGAAGGTAAATAAATTTATTTTACAAAAAAAAAAAAAATAAAAAAAAAATAAATAAATAAATAAATAAATGAAATAATAGAAAATAGGAAACAAAAAATAGGAAATAAAAATTAAAATAATATATTAAAAAATTTTATAACATAAAGAAAAAAAAGTATTATAAAATGATTAAAATAAAAAAATAATAATTTTTTTTTATTTATATATAATAATAATTCTACAGATGAAATATGCTCAATCTGAAAATGAGAAAAATAATTTTAAACATAAATGGGAAAATTTAAAGAAATTTATTGATTAGTTTATATATATATATTAAAAATTTAAAAAAAAAAAAAAGAAAAAATAATACTAATAATAAATATAATAAGAAAATATTAAAACATTATTATTTTAATTTTTAAATATATATATATTGCTATATTATATATAATCATAATTATTCTTTCTCTTTTTTTTTTTTTTTTTCTCTCTTTAATAATCGATTTTTCTTTTAATAAATATTTCGTTAGTTTTCATTATTGTTATTTTGTATTTTATTTTATTGTTTTTGTTTTATGTATTGTTTTGTTATTTTTTATTTTATTTTATTTTTTAAATTTTATCATTATTATTATTTTTTTTTCCAATAATAATAAAATATATATATATATATATATATGCTTTATTTTTCATTATATAATATTATGTATAAATACATTAATAATAAATTCTATTAAAATAAAATTGTAAAAAAAAAAAAAAAAAAAAAAAAAAAAAAAAAAAAAAAAAAAAAAAAAAAAAAAAAGGAAATAATATAAAAAAAAATAAAATAAAATTATCAGAGAAAATAATTATAAATTATTAAATTTTAAATATTATATATATATATATATATATATATAATATTAATAATTCTAATTTTAAAGATATACAATCACGAACAAATAAAATGTCAGTATATTTTAATTATTTTAATCATTAAACATTAATTTTTTTATTTTAAACTTATATTTTCATTATATTTTAATTAATACATATTAAATATATTTAATATAATATAAAAAAAAAAAATACACATTTACTAACAGCACAGTTCCGAACACAGAACTTATTATAGTAAGTAATTCAATTTTTTGATGATTTTTCTTTTGGTTCAAGGGAGAGTTTAGTAGATACCCTCACTATCTATTATAAAGATGTTTTTTTAACTTTTTGAACTTATTTCTGTTCTTTATTGCATTAAATTTTCTTTGATTAATTAAAAAATTTTATTTCTTTTTAATTAAATTTTTACGTACATTTTAATTTTTATCTTTAAACTATATAATGTATTTTTTTATTATTTTTAATAAATGTTAATACCTAAAAATATATTAATCTATTTAATAAAGCACTGGAAGTGTATTTCCATCCTAGTCTAATATATATATATATATATAAATATATATATATATATTTATTTATTTATTTATTTATTTATTTATTTATTTATTTATTTATTTATTTATTTATTTATTTATTTTTTTTTTTTTTTTTTTTTTTAATATTATTTCCATTTCTTTTATTATTATTATTATTTAAGTATTATTATTTTAAGTATTATTATTTGATTCATTTACTAATTTTTTTATTTTGTTTTTATAATTTTTTTTTATTAATATAGTTTAATTTTTATTTTGAAATATCGATTATATATAAAGGACTTTAATAAATTTACTATATATTTTAATTACTTTTATATTTATTTTTTGATAATTTTTGAATATTGTATTTTGTCTAAATTATACTAATTACAAATAGTTTATATATATATATATATTTATTTATTTATTTATTTATTTATTTATTTATTTATTTATTTATTTATTTATTTATTTATTTATTTATTTATTTATTTATTTATTTATTTATTTATTTATTTATTTATTTATTTATTTATTTATTTATTTATTTATTTATTTATTTATTTATTTGTTTATTCTTTTATCAAAATTGTCAATTTTAAAATTTTTTATTAAATGAATTAAACAACTAACCCTTTAATTTTTTATTCTATTTTAAATAAAAATTGCAATAGAAAAAAATTTAATTAAAAATATAATTATACATATATATACGCTATGGAAAAAAAAGAAATAATTAAAAAAGAAAATTTAATAGATTACAAAAAATGTAAAGAAGAATTAAAAGAAATACTTGAGAAATTAAAACATGAAACTTTTTTAAAAGATATTAAAGAAGAAAACTTTAATTTAGAATATATTAATTTACTCTATAAATATGAAACAGGAAATGCTTATAAAATTTTAATTGATAGAGGCCCCCTACCTACAATAGGTACCTTTCTACCTTTTTTTTTTTTTTTTTTTTTTTTTTTTTTTTTTTTTTTGAGAAATACAGATAATAAAATTAACAATAATATTATCCATCATTCAATAAATTTATATATAATTTAATTTAATAGTAATAAAAAAAAAATGTATATACATTAATAATGATTAACAATTCACTTTTAAATTTTACAATTATTTAAAACAGAAATCTTAATTAAGCCAAATGCCACTATATTAGATTTAAAACATCAATTTGTTAAACAATTGAATAAATTATATCTTAATAATAATAATAATAATAAAGATAACAGTAAAAAAATAAAAAAGAATTTTATAAATTGGTAATTATAAATTTTTATCTTTATAAAATCTAATAAAGAAAATTATAAATTTTTATCTTTATAAAATCTAATAAAGAAAAGAGATTAAGTATTAATTTTAAAGTAAAAAAAATAATAATAATAATTTAATAATTAATATAAAAAATTTTCATAAATTTATTATGGTTAAAGAACTAAAATTATAAACTAATTATATGAAATAAAAAAAAAAAAAAAAGTCATTTGCATTAAATCGATATTGATTAATTATTACTAATTTATTATTATTAATAATTAATTAAAAATAATTATTAATAAAAAAAAAAATATATATATATATATATATATAGGACCTATGTATGGAAGCGATATTGTTTCTCTTATAATGGAACTCGTTTAACTAATGATAAACTAACTTTAAAAGAAGCAGGCTTTGAAAGAAATACAAAACTACAATTTAAAAAATATTTATACAATAAAAAACGATAAATGACTTTTGATTTCTTTTTTTATTATAATTAAAACACTAAATATTTATATAATAATACATGCAAAATTGTTTAATTTTTAAAGATATACCAAAACAAATAAAATAAACAAATAATATGTTAATATTTTAATTTTTATTTTAATCATTTATTATTTATTTTTTATTTAAAACTATATTTTTATTATATTTCATATATATAAATAATTAAATCATATTAAATATATACTATCTATGCTAAGCTTATTTGTTATGACTATTTTTAAAATGTTCAAATTTATTTTTTATTTAATATTATTACTATATATATTTTACTGCTAATTAATAATAAAAATGATACTAAAAATAAAAAATAATATATAAATAAATAAATAAATAAAATTTTATTTAAATAAATGTATTAATAAATACATATATAAGTAGATGTAAATAATAAATAAATAAACATACATTTTTAAAAAAATGCAAAGTAAAACTTTTTTTTTATTTTTTGTTTTTATATTTTTCATAAATAGAAAAAAATAAAAAAAAATAAAAAAAAATAAAAAATAAAAAATAAAAATAAATTTAAAAATAAAATTTATAATTAGAGTTTTTTGAATTTTTATAAATTATTTTTAAATATTTAGATAATATTTCTTTAATAATATTAATTATAACTAGGTTTATTATAATATCCTATTCAATCACGTCTTTAAAGTCTTTATTAAATATAGGAATACAATAATAATAATAATAATTTTTTTTTTTAATTTTGCCTATTTATTTTACATAATTTTAGTTTTATTATTTATTTATTAGTTAATTATTTTTAATAGTTAATTATTTTTATATTTATTTAATATTACTAATATTATTACTTATTTTTATTTATTTGTATATTATATAATTATTTTATATATATTTATTTATTTATTCATATTTATTTCATAAAACTATAGGAAAATATTTTTATACATTTTAACAAAAAAAAAATCTATTTTTAATTAATATTTATTTAGTGATAAAAAAAAACCTTTTTTTTTCAAGTGGATGATACCTCAGAGCTTAAATAATAATTAAATTAAAAATAATATTAAATCTTAATGATTAATACTAAAATAAAATAAAAAATAAAAAATTGATTAATCGTGTATCTATTATTTAATCTTTTTTTTTTTTTTTTTTTTTTATTAAAAAATTTAATGATAAAGTTCAATTTTTTTAGATATCATTTATTCATCATTATGATTTCTAATTACAAGAAAAAAAAAAGTTTATAATTAATTAGATTTAAACTCAGAATAAAATTTAGATATAATAAAATTTAAAGTAACTAAATATTTAGGGAAAAAAAAAAAAAAAAGTACTATTATTATTTACCTTAAGGATATATTTTTTTTACCTATATATATGATATATTCATATTAATATATTAATATATATATATTAACCTTATTTAATATTGATCAATATTAATATTATTAGTATTAGAATTTCAGTATCATACATACATATCATTAATATTAATACTTTTATTATTAAAATAATATCAGAAAAAAAAAAAAAAAGTCTAATAATATTATATAAAAGTTTAAATATTAACTTAATAAATTTTAATTATTAACATTAATAATTAAACTATCTTTTTCTTTTTTTTTTTTTTATTTTTTATTGAAAGAATTGTTTCCTTTTTTTTTTTTTTTTTTTTTTTCATTTCTTTAATCGAAAAAAAAATATATATATATTTAAAAATTATAAATAATATAAAAAGAATATATCTGTTTTTTTTAAACAATATAAACAAATAGTTATAAGTAAAAATGGCCGATGCTGATGTATATTTTTATATAAATATATTAATTGTATAACATATAATCATTTTATTTACATAAGAATGAAAAGCAAAAGTATTAGTGAAAATAAACAACAATTAATATTAGCTTTTATCAATAATAATAATATAAATAATAATTTTATATTAGAAATACAAAAAATATATTATATATATATAATAAATTTAATATAATTATATGTAGAATTTTAATATATTAATAATTTTTTAATATTTTTTCTTTTTTTTTAATTTTATTATTTTTTTATATAGGCTCTCTTTGATGGTACATAAAACGAAATATATAATTAGTAGTTATAATAAAACAATAATATGAAGATATATATGAATTTTTATTTTTTAAAAAAGAAAAATAATTATATCATATTATATTTTTTAATTCTTTTTTTTAAAAAAAAAAAAAAAAAAAATTATTATTTACAATATGAAATTGCTAAAATAATATAAATTGCATCCTATTTCTTATCAATAATTATTTCATTAATATATATGTATTAAATAAATATTTATAATAATAATTAAAATATTTTTTTTTTGATTATAAATAATAGCTATTTACAGCAAGGACAAGGAAAAGGGTAAAACAAATTTTATTAAATTTTTATAAAAAATTATTTTTTATTAATGCTATATATATAATTGTTATAAATTTCCATTAAATATATATATATATATATATTTATATATTAAGAAATATTAATATTGAAATAAGATTAAATAATTAAATATTCTATATATATTTCCAATACTAAAAATATAATTAATAATAATTTATATAGTAAAAAAAATTTAATTAACATTTATTTCTTTTTATCTATTATCTTTTTTTTTTTTCTCGAATTATCAAATTATATTATTAGTTCGTTCTTTATTACAAGATAAAAAATACACCACTGTAAAAAAATCCGACCCACGTGCAAAGTATGATACTGAAGTTGAAGTTGATGGTTACAAATTCCTTGGAGCTTACTTTGGTAAAATGACTGGTTTACAATTTGCTATTATATTAGGTCATGATGATATTGCTAAAGATATTATTGATGCTACATTAAAGGATGATTTAGATGCAACTTATGGTGTAAATTATTAATTTTTATTATTATTATTTTTTTTTTTTTTTGAGAAAAAAAAAAAATAAAAATAAAAATTAAACAATAAAAACATAAAAATAATTATTAATAATAAATATAATTTTAAATAAATATAAATATATATATATATATATTTATCATTATTCAATTATTAATAGGGTGGTAATACAGCACTTCATTTAGCTGCTTTACTTGGTGAAAGAGATGTTGTAAAAATTTTAGTAGAAAGAGGTGCTGATAAGAGTATTAAGAATAATAAGGGTTTCTCTCCTGTTGATGTTGTTGATGATAAGGAAATGACTGAATTATTAGCTTAAGAAAAAAAAATTAAAAATTAAATTATTAATAATTTTATAATTATTTTATTAATCAACAAAATCCATAAAAAAAAATTAAAAAAAGAATAAAGAAATGAACATAAATTTATATCAGGAAAAAAAAAAATAAATTAATAAAATACATTAAGAAAAAAAAATAAAAAAAAAAAAAAAAATAAAAATAAAAATAAAAATTTATAAAAAAAAGAAGTATTTTAATATTTATTTATATCGAACCACAACAAAAGAAATGTAGATATAATTTTTTTTTATATATAACATATTCTTTTAACCAATTTATTTTTTAGAAATTAAAATATTTAGAAATAAATTGCTTTTTTAATAAAATTGATAATAATAAGTAAATTAATAAAAATTATATATCATTATTTATAATTTTTCATTATTTAATCATTATTCATCATTATATATTGATCCATTATTAAAAATTTTCCTCATCCATACATTGTTAAAAATGAAAGTTCGTCGAAATTATAAAAATAAAATAGAATGGAATAAAATAAATAAAAAAAAAAAAAAAAAAAAAAAAAAAAAAAAAAAAAAAAAAAAAAAAAAAAGAGTATATATAATAAATTTTATAAATTAAAATTTTTTTTTTTTTATGAAAATAGTAATAATAAAAATATATTAATTGCTTTTTGTATTGGAATAATTATATAAATTTATAAAATAGACATATATATATATATTAATTTTATTTGATATTCCATTAATGAATATAATATATTTTTTTATTTTACTATTATTATTTTTATTATTATTATTATCTATTTTTCATTTTACTTTACCTTTTTATAATGATATCTATTTAGTTAAATATATAAAAAAGCATAACATTCATAAAAAAAAAAAAAAAAAAAATTATTTATTTATTTATTTCATATTAAAAGCTTATAATTTTAATAATTATTATAATTACTATGTTATTTACTTATATTATTCTTATAATTAAACTCTTACAACTATAATCATAATTATTATTATTATTATTATTATTATTATTATTATTATTATTATTATTATTATTATTATTATTATTATTATTATTATTATTATTATTATTATTATTATTATTATTATTATTATTATTATTATTATTATTATTATTATTATTATTATTATTATTATTATTATTATTATTATTATTATTATTATTATTATTATTATTATTATTATTATTATTATTATTATTATTATTATTATTATTATTATTATTATTATTATTATTATTATTATTATTATTATTATTATTATTATTATTATTATTATTATTATTATTATTATTATTATTATTATTATTATTATTATTATTATTATTATTATTATTATTTATTATTATAGAGAAATAGAAATAATTTCAATAGCGATAATAGTAATTATATACTAATTTTTTTTTAAAGTTTTTTTTTTTTAATAATAAAAAATTAATCATAAATTAAATCAAATTTTGAATTATTGTGATAATAACATTACTTATAATATATTCAATATATTTATATTTATTTATTTTATTTTGTTTTTATTTTATTTTTATTTATATTTTAACAAAATACATTCATTATATATTATTTAATATATATATGATTAATCTTTTATTATTATTCTTGTTGTGTGATTTTACCTTCAGTAAATATTATTAAATATTATTTTTATTATTACATTAATAATAATTTTACTTTTAATATCGTTTATTACTACTTATTATTATTACATTATTACTACTTATTAATATTTTAATTATTATTAATAAAGAAAGCAATTCAACTGATTTAATTTAATTAGCAAAACGTTTATCAGATTTTAAATAGGCTTTAATTTCTGGGTTTTTAGAAATATGTTCATAAACCTTAATTAAATTTGGTGTCTTTTCTTTGCTAAATAACTTATCTTCTATACCTGGAAATTTGATAAAGGAATCAATTAAACCAAAAGCGACAACATCAACATATGTTGACTATAAATTATTATTACAATAAATATGGTTATCATTGTCATTTTATATATATGAAATCAATAAATATATTAATTAGTTTAAATAAAAAAAAAAAAAAAAAAAATAAAATAAAGAAATATATATATATATATATTAAGTTATAACGTATGAAAATTCTTTTCTACCTTTTTTCCCATGAAATATCCGTTTGAACCATTACTTTTTAAAATTTCTTCAATAGAAGATATCAAACTTTTTAATGATTCATCCTTTAAAATATTTTCTGGAATTTTGTCTTTTTCTTCCTTCTATATATATAATATTATAACAAAGAAAAATAAAATAATAGTAATAATAATAATAATAATATATATATATATATATTAATTTTAAATATTAATAAAAATAATAATAATAATATTTTATACTCATTTTATTCTTTTTCACTATATATAATAATTAATAATATATATTATACCTTTGTAGAAAAAATATGAACAAATAATTTGTTAATAATTTCATAAATACCTTCGAAATAAGAATCAAGAAGAGCATTCTTGAAATTATCTTCACTTCCTAATTCTAGTTATATATAATAAAAAATAAAAAGTAATTTTAATAATTATAAATATAAATTTTTTTTAAAAAAAAAAAAAAATGAAATTTTATGATACAATCATTGTAAAATTCAATTAAAAAAAAAAAAGGTCTTCATTTATACTTACTGAATTTCTTAGCAAGATATCTAATTATAGTACCAGTTTGAACTAAACGGTGTTCATCTCCAGAAGCCGTAGTTTCAATTAACATTGGAACTTGTTTAAATAATAAGCCTTTAGTTGAAGTTTTTTCTTTTGCCCAATCCTCGACATTCTTACTTTCCCAATCAGCTTTTGCAAATGCTAAAACTAAACGAACATATTCAGCTCTTCCTTGCATTGGGAAATAAAAAATCTCAAATTTAGAATTAGTAGCATCTGAAGCTTCACCTTCATCAACCTTTTGTCTTTTATTGTTACTAACCTTCTGCATTTTTTATAACTTGATAGTATATAGATATATATATAAATATCAGTTGAAATGATTTAAAAATGAAAAAATAAAATAAAAAATAAAAAAAAAAATTAAAAAAATAAAAATAAATACATATATATATTTACATATTAAATTAATTTTTTTTTTTTTTTGGTATTTCCATTTAGTATTTCTTATTAGACTTCTGCATATCAAATAATTTAATTTACATATAAATTTAATTTTAATTAATATATATTCATGTTATAGAAAACATATTTTTTAAATGCATTATAATAAAAATTATTATTTTTTTTTTTTTTTTTTTATTTGTCTATAAATTATATTATATATACTATTATATAATTAATTTAAATATTACCTTTTATATTTTTATTAAATTTTAATTAATCAATCTTTCATTAATAAAATATTTTGTTTGATACATTATTTTTATTATTGTATCATATATTATTAATCAAACACATTTCACTGAAATGTGTTGGATTTCGGAAATGTTGCATTGTGAAATTCTACATTCCGAAATTCAACTTTTGTATTTATGTAATTTAAATGCCATAGATTTTTTTAATATTTTTTAATACAATTATAAATAAATAAATAAATAAATAAATAAATAAATAAATAAATAAATAAATAAATAAATATAATAATTATAATCAATTAAGAAATAAACATAAATGTGTTGTGTTATTAAAAATTATCATATTTTAAATATTTTCTCGCCATGTTGGTCCAGTCGGTTAGGACGATACAGGTCACTGTAGAGGGCGGGGTTCGAATCCTCGGCATGGCACCAAATAATCGGATGAGGTTTCTATCCTGGGATATCATGAGACCACACGTGATGTTCATAAGGCTTTCCCTCAGATGATTATTTCACCCAACCCTGATACTACGCTTTGAATTGAAGCATAGACCTTGATGATTGTAAAATTTCCAATCGCCAATGATTACACCCACTAGGGAGGAGTTAATGGTTCCGTTCTGATGCTCGTGGTCATTAGAGATATATGTAGGAACGTTAGGAATGCATCTCCGGGCAGTGTGTAACGACGATTGAGAGCGGCGAAGCTGATACAGTATGCCAATAACTCATCACCTTACAGTTAATTAATAACTGTATGGCCATATGGGAGATGGGTACCCATATGTGCAAGTCTATGTTTTTAAATATTTTCTCAATTACTTAATTAAATTTAAATAATAAAAATAAATAATAAATAATTATATGTACATATTTTTTTTTTAATATATTTAAAACACTATATATTAAAAAAAAAAAAAAAAAAAAAAAAAAAAAAAAAAAAACGAATAATTAATAACTAATTTATTCATAATAAATAATAAATTTAAAAAAAAGAATTACATAAGAATAAAAATAATTAATAAAAAAATATATATATATATATATTAATTAAATTATTTTATTATAAATGGAAGAAAATACAAATACTAAAATAAGTGAAACTAATCAAGGAAAAGAACAAAATATTAATTATTTTTCATTTAAAAATATATATAATTCTAAAGTACATAGAAGTTCTGAATATAAAATTTTTAATAAAATGTATATCTTTTATTATTTTAAACAATAAGAAGAAAATTTTAAAACATGAAAATTTACATAATCATCTTGATATAGAATTTAATACATCTATATCAATTACGAAGCATAAAATTAAAAAGATGAAATATAATATAATATAAATACTTATTTATAATAAATGACAGAGTAATGACCAAATGAAAAAGATTTCCAGAATTCCGTGGTACAAATTGCTTTAAATAATTAAAATTATTCTTAATTAAAAATCCATAATTGTAATTTAATATTTTTTTAAATTTTTTTTTTTTTTTTTTTTTTTTTTTTTTTTTATAGCTGCAATTATTGCAATTTTATATTTAATGATATCTTTATCATTAAATATTTCTAAATAATTATTTTACTGTTATTTTTATTTTTATATTTTTATTCATAGCTTTTATATCTATT
>JACVTC010000033.1:1105000-1135000 GCA_016946835.1 Neocallimastix lanati (nom. inval.)
AAATTATTAAAGTATTCTATTTATTTTTATTACTATTTTTTTTTTTGATTATAATTTATTATATGTTGACTATGTATTAACTATATAATAAATTTAATTTATTTTATAATTTTTTTAATTATTTTTTTTAAAAAAAAAATTATATATATTTTTTATTAATATTATTAATATCAAATTAAAAAAAATTTAAATTTTAATATAATTCTATTCTTATTTAATATCTTTTTTATATCTATATTAGATAGATATGATAAATTTATTAACATTATAAATTTGTTATTAACTATGTTATCTTTAGTTTAAATTTTAAAATAAAATATGAAATATGAATAAAATAATAATTAATTAAATAAAATTTTTGACATAATATTATCTATTCAATTAAGGTTTTCTATTCTTTTTATTAAGCATTAAGCTTTTATTAAACTTAATATTAGTATATTAGTTTATTCAATTTTTTTTTTCTTAGTTTTCTTTTTCATATGCAAGATACTCTACAATACCTGAAATAAGTATAGAGAAAATTAATTGATATATTAAGTGAATTATAAAAAAGTAATTCTTTTGATCAAAAACTTGGGTTTTCAATCTGTTGTTGAAGCAACTAAGGAATATCAAAATCTCCAATATAAACCAGGTACTGACTGTCTCTTAGTGACTTAAACAGAATTATTATGCTAAATGGTATTTTTAATAATTCAGAAAATTCAAAGGAAATTCAATTAAAAAAAAAAAAAAAGAAAAACCTCAAACATTTCTTTCTTTTATTTTTTCTTTCTGGTAATACATTATATATATATATTAATAAAAGAAAGACAAGAAAAACTGATCAATTTAATTTAGAAGAAATAAAATAAAGGATTTATTAAATTTATTTATTAATTAAATATTCTGAAAATTAAACATTTTTATTAAATAAAACTAATTACATAATTTTTTTTTTTTTAAAAAAAAAGAAAACATACTAACTTATTATTTTATTTTTATTTTTATTTTTATTTTTATTTTTATTTTATTTTATGTTATTATTATTATTTTTTAAATTTATACATTAATTATTATTTAGCTAATATTATTTTAATTCAATAATTTAATATATTTATATATATATTTTTTATATTTTTAAATTCATTATTTGCTTTAATATAAAAATTGAATTGAATATATAATTTTTTCTACTTTTTTTTTTTTTTTTTTTTTATTTTTTTATTTTTTTATTTTTTTATTTTTTTTATTTTATTTTTATTTTTATATCCTCGTAATAATAATAATAATAATAATAAAAAGTAAGAATAAATGTTAATATAAAAATTGATATCAAAATATTTAAAGAAGAAAATTTTATTATGCTCTTGTTTGTATATGAATAAATTATTATTATTATTATTATTATTATATAATTTTATGTAACTCATATAAAACCTATTGAACAATAATCTTATTTACATCATCATCATTTTCTAATGAAATAGTTTGAGCATTAACTTTTTCAATCCAATCATCTAATCTTAACTTTAATGAATTTATTTGTTCAAGATCAAGAACTCTTGGTTGAACCCAGGTAACCTATTTTTATTAACAATATATAAATATATATGAAAGTATATAAAAATATTGAAAGAAAATATTTAGGTAAAATTTATTGTAAATTAATAATATATATTTATTGTTATTATTATTATTTTTATTTATTTAATTTTTTTTTATTTTTAAAAAATAAATAAAAATTTTCTATATATATATATATACATAATAATTTAATATTTATATATTATAATTACCATAACAATCTTATCGACTTGATCAATTTTTCCCTTTAAAATACCAAGACTGAAGGCTTTCATTATAAGGTGTTCAACTTCATCTTCAGCAACTTTAGTTTCTGAGGCAATGTCACTGAATGAAATTCTACCTCTTTCTTCTTTAGTACGTTGGAAGACATGCTCTATTAAAGACATCAAACATAACTTTCTTCTTAAGAAATCTAAGTTATTAACTAATAAACTCTTATTTATTTAATATATATAGCAAAATAGCAAAATATGGAATGAAAAAGGGTAAAAAAAAAAAAAAATATTAATATTAATATTAATATTAATTTATATATATATATTTACATATATATATATATATTGTAGTTATTTACTTCTTTTAAGAATTCACCACTGTTTGAAATAGAATTAAAGGCATCAATGTTACCAGAATTGTAAGCATATAATAAATTCTTTAACCATTCATATGAAGTTCCAACTAAACTTTCAAGAATTGGGTGCATAATCTATTTAATAATTATATACATAAGAATAATATTTTATAATTTATTTATTTTATTTATATATCAATTGAATTAATATATATATATTTTATAAATATTAATATTTATTTATATGTATTTTAGTAAATTATATATTAATTTAAGTAATAATTATATTACTTACTAATTCACCAAAGTTATATAAGCCTTCACCAAGTAAAGCACTTATTGCTAATTCGTAAGCTCTTTCAACCTTTTCTTCATTAGATAAATCTTCGATATTGATTGAAGATAAGTATAAAAGAGCATTTCTGTAATATTGTGGGTAATCAGCTTTAACCTTTTTATTATTTGTTAATTTATATTATTATTTATTACTATGTTGGACAATTTATATAATATTTTACTGATATTGTAATTTTACAGTGAAATTTTAAAATTTTCGACAAAATCATTTTTATAATTAAATTTTACAAACATTAATCTTATTTACCTTGTAATAGTTTGCTGAAACTTTGTAAAAACTAGCATTAATAACTGGTTCAATTTCTGGAAGGTCATCAAGAATTTTTTCACATTCATCCATAGCGGCCTTACAACCTTCACTATCATTGATAATTAATTTATAGTGAGCGGCTTCCATAACCGATAAACAATAAGCATCCTTAGATTCCTTTTTTTCTTTTAAAAATTCTGTATTGGAGACTAAAAAATCTAAAGACTCTTTTGGATCTGTTATTTTATTTTTAAATATTTAGTTTTTTTATAATAATTTATAATAAGATTTTAATAGTGTTAAAAGATAAGATTATGAATAGTTTTTATTTTAAATGCTTATTTTATTATAATATATTCTTTAAAAAAATTTTTTTTCCATACCCTTGCTTTGTTGACTAGCACGAGCTAAATATTGAACTAACATAATTTGATTCATTTTATCTTGCCAATCAACTATAAAATTATTATATAATGGAATAAGATATGAAGCAGCAGCTGGCATATCTAATAATTTGTGCAACTCTAAAGTTAATTGATGCCATAATCTTTATATAATAAGAAATTATTTAATTATAAATAGAATAAAAAATAATTTAAATATATATAAATTTATATAATAAAATTTATATAATAAAAATATCGATTTTATCTCTAATTTCTATGAATATTATTTCGTATGCTTTTTTTTTTTTTTTTTTTTTTTTTTTATGTTTACTTTATAAATAATAATTTATGCTATATTTATTAAATTATATTGTTAACAATTATATATTGTTAACAATAGTATATAGTTTTATTCATTTAATTATTCATTAAAGTTAATAAAATTACTTTTTATCATATAATTGTTCAAAATTACTAAAAGTTGATCTGAGTTCATTTGGAGCATTAGTACTAATTTGATGGAGAAATCCAACGACATCACGATTAATTTCCATTTTAGTTCCACTCATGTTGGAAAGACTGTAAATACATATTTATTATTTTTAAATATTATTAATAAAGGAATACAATTATTGTATAATTGTTATTATAAAATTTAGATAAAAAAAAAAAAGGAATAATAATAAATAAAATAATAAAAATTTAACTGATTATTTTAATTTATTTGTAATAAGTAAAATGTTGATATATATATATTAAAATAATATTGTATTCTTATTTTCTTTACTTCCAATTTATTATATTTAGATCAAGTAATATTAAACTTTAATAATTTTTATAATACTTTCTTTAAATAAATTTCTATTTCAATTTCTAATAATATTTCACATAAAATTTTATATATAATTTATATTTTTATCATTTATATTTATAATTGATAATATATCTGAGTTTTCAAAATATTATTTTAAAATAAGTTTTAAATTATCAATTTCCATTAAATTATTCTTTTATTTATATAGCTGTATTGTATATTTATATTTACTTTTTATTTTATGTTTTGAATTTATATATATGAAGGTGTTTATGTAAATATTTAAAATTGGCTTTTTTTTTATAAAATAAAAAAAATGGTTTATATTTTTAAGAAAATGCTTAATAATATAAATTAAAATAAATGCAATAATTTTTTTTTAAATTTCTGAAAGACTATTTTTAAAATTATAAAATAAAATTAATTAAAAAATTGAAATTTTGATATATGTATGGATAATACAATTTAATTACTAAAATTTAAAATAATTATTATATTTATTAATAATAAAAATATAATATTTTATTATTCAAAAACAATATTAATATTATACAGTATTAATAAATAACAAATATTAAATATAGAATAAAAAGAATATAATAAATAAATAAATAAATAAATAAATAAGGAAATAAATTAATATAAATAAATAAATAATTAAAAAAAATAAATGTCATTTAATGTAGAATGAATGAATGAATAAATAAATAATAAATTATTAATAATAATTATTTTTAAATTATCTCTATAAAAAACTTTTTTAAATTTTACATATATACATTTATAAAATATTCTTTATATAAAAGGGTCATATGATCTTTTTACATCACCTGTATAACATAAATAAATGTAATAATTTTTATTTTACAATTCAGTAAAATCTTATATAGCTACTATTTAACCAATCAAATACATTTATTTCTATCCAATTATGATAAATTTATAATCAAAAAAACTCCATAATTTTTACTACAAGAAAACTTTAAATATATATTTCTCTCTCTTTCTAAATTTTTAATAATCCTTATTATTAGGTTAGTGTTGTCAAATGAATGATTTATTAATGAATTATATATTAATCTTTTAATATTTATTTATATTTAATAAAATTACTAATTATATAATGTATTTTAAAATTGAATTTATATTATATGATATAAAAAGGGAATAATATTAAAAAATGGGTCGTCGTCCAGTAAGCATCCATTAAGATTTATAATGTAATTGAGATTAAAGTATAATAATAATTAACAAAAATAAATTATATAAAAATTATAGGCTAGATGCTACAGATACTGTAAGAACAAGCCATACCCAAAATCCCGTTTCTGTCGTGGTGTCCCAGATCCAAAGATCAGAATCTTCGATTTAGGTAAGAAGAAGGCTACCGTTGATGAATTCCCATGTACCGTTCACTTACTTTCTGATGAATACCAACAAATTTCATCTGAAGCTCTTGAAGCTGCTCGTATTTGTGCTAACAAGTACATCACCAAGGTTGCTGGTAAGGATTCATTCCACATGAGAATTAGAGTTCACCCATTCCACGTTCTCCGTATCAACAAGATGCTTTCATGTGCCGGAGCTGATAGACTCCAAACTGGTATGCGTGGTGCCTTCGGTAAGCCAAATGGTACAGTTGCTCGTGTTAATATTGGTCAAGTTCTTATGTCCATCCGTTGTAAGGAAGCCAACAAGGAAGCAGTTATTGAATCCCTTCGTCGTGCTAAGTACAAGTTCCCAGGTCGTCAAAAGATCATTGTTTCAAACAAGTGGGGTTTCACTAAGTTAACTAAGGAAGAATACCTCCAAATGATGGAAGAAAAGAAGATCCACACTGATGGGTAAGTTTAATATTTAAAAAATTATTAAAATGAATATCCAATAATAATAAAATTGATATATATTATATACTAATGAATTTATAATAAATATAATAAATAAAAATAGTTCCTACATTAAATATGATAATGGTAAGGGTAAGTTATCTGAATACTTCAAGCGTCAAGAACGTCTTCGTGCTTAAATGAATTGTAAATTTTAAAACGACGATAACAATAAAATAAATTAAAAAGTAATATTTGCTTAAAAATAATGTAGTGTATCAAAACATATATTTTTGTGTATTTTATAACGTTTATTAAATATGAATAACAAGAGGAAACTAAAAAATGAGTATGAGGAATAAATTTTATATAATGATTTTATATAATTTTATTTACGAAAAATGTATTGTTTTGTTGGTATTTAAATCAGGATTAATTGATGTGGTGAAAATGTGTTAGAATTTAATAACAGAATTTTAAATTGTGAATTAAAAGATTTGAAGATAATTAGACAATAGTGTAAAGAAAGTTATGGGAAAAGTGTTAAAATATAAAATATGATTGAAGAAGACAGTCATGAATGGTAACCTAGTTTTTATGAAAAAAATGTTAAATCCTCGATTAGAACGTTGGTATTTTAAATGCTATATTTTTCGTGTTGAAACTATATTGAAATTCTTTTTGAATTATTTTTTATACTTACTGAATATTGTCCAATATCAAATAGTAATGTAAACGTTATTATCACAGATATGAATAATATAGAATCAAGTATAGATTCTGATAGTAGGAACAAAGTTAATAATATTAATAACAATAGAAATAATATTGTTAATTATAGTAGAATTAGTGATAGTGAAAATAGGAATATTAATATTAGAGTGAAAATAGTAGTATTGTTATTAATAATGTAGTGAATAGTTCATTTGGTGAAAATTGTGTTAAATTAAATAATTATCTGAATTATGAGTGTATAATTATATATGTGGTATAATATCGATATATAACTTTCTTCTTGGTGGAAGAAATGCAGACATTATTGATTTAAATTATAAAAAGGAATAGGATTTTTTATTTAAGAGCTAAATCATTTCTTATGATTATTGTAAAGTGCTATTCTTGGTAGGATCTGCAGCTCTCTTTTACAAAAATTATGCCTAAAACTAGTACTCGACAAGGGTTGCCATTCCCGAAAGTGTAAGCGCAAACTAATCAGGAGCGTCAACGCTAAAAATACAACAAGACAGTCTTAGCAGATTTTACTTATTGAAGAAGATAAGGAAATTAAATATCAAAGCAATAAACTAAGTAAAAGATATAAAATTTCAAAAGACTCATAAACTAAGAAAATTATAAAAATAAATAACTTTAAAACTGAATAAGAATTTAAAATTATTCAACAGGATTACATTGAAAAATTAATTAAAATTTTTAAAATGAATTAAGATAAAACCAGTTAACAATCTATACGAAAGAATTGCGTAAGAAAAACGAGAAAATTCAACACCAATAAAGATAAAATAGATTACAAATCCATCATAAATTGATTTAAAATCAGCAATAATGTTATTATGTAGACGAAATATTAAGTGTTAGCTACAATATAATTATTTTATATATTAAATATTATATATTATAATATTTATATTCCACATTAAGTCATATTATAAATAAGTTCATTATTAAATTTATTATATTAATAATTATTTTGTTGTAATGCAATATTCTCTTTCATGTAATATTCTTATTAATAAATATCAAATAAACTAATATATAATATACATTGAATTATTAAATCATTCTATTTTATATTTATTATATATTTATTATATATATTAGTTTATTTTATTTATTATTTTTGTTATTATTTTTTTTTTTTTTTTTTTTTTTTTTTTTTCGATGATATGGTTTTCTATAATGAATAATTGCTATTTATTTTGTGTCTTATTTATTATATATTATTATTATTAAATATTTATTATTTGGTGTATAGAAAATAATTATTATTATTATAAATTAAATATTTATTATTATATATTGTATTTTTTATTAATTTTTATATATTTATTATTTATTAATCACTTTTTATTACTTTTTTTTTAACTATTCCTCTTATTATTATTAATTATTTATTATTAACACATATATAATACATATATTATTATTTATTTATATTAATTTATATTTATTTTTATATATAATTATGTATTATTTATTATATATGTATTATTTTAGCTTTTCTGTCACTATAAAATGTCTTTCAAGTATAAAAATAGAATAAAAATAACAAAAAAAATAAAAATAAAAATAAAAAGATTGAGGTAGAAAAGAAAAAACAAGTCCAAAAAAGTCAAATATCTTTGAGCATAAATAATAAATATTTATTAAATTCATATTAATTAAAAATAGTCTGAAATATAAAATTAAAATAATAAATAAGATATACATGGAGCAATTAAATACCAACTCATATGTACCTGACAGAAATGAGAAAAAGAATCTTGAAATAATGCAGAACTTAAATGAAAAAAGTTTAAAAAAAGATTTAAACAACAACCTATACGATAATGTTTCTATCAAGGCTTTTATTGATGCTATAGATAGATATCAATAAATTAAAACAATGGAGTAGTAAAAATATTCAATACAATAATAAAAAGGATAGAAAAGATATAATTTTTTCACTCTATTATAATAAATTACTTACAGAAGAACGTCTTCAATATATCATGGAATACTGTTCTAAATATTTGAAAATATCCTCACAATTAATAAAACAATTAATGAAAAAAGAAAATGTTAGTTTACTTGATATTATATTTAATAATTTTAAATTCTATGACAAAGACTTTATTTTACAATTACTACTTTATTATAAAAATAAAACAGCAATGTCCACTTCATATCTCCCTCATCAAATTTCAGAAGAAAATTTTAAAATTTCAACAAGTGACGAAAATTCAAGTAATAATTGTATATATTTGTATAATGAATGTAGAAAAAAGAACGTAAATATATATATAATAAAATATAAAATACTTAGTTCAACATTTAGCAAATGTAAATAAGGAATGGGATGATACTCCATTTGGAAGTACAACACCATTATGTAATGCTTGCTCAAGTGGAAATGAAATATTAGTAAAATATTTAGTTGAACATGGTGCAGATATAAATAAAAAGAGTAATGGTTTATTTGATGAATATCAAAATCCATTACTTTGTGCCTGTTTAAGTGGAAATTTAGAAATAGTAAAATACTTAGTTGAACATGGTGTAGATATACATAAAGAGAGTACTGTTTTAATTAATGAATGTAGAACCGCATTACTTTGTGCCTGTTTAAGTGAAAATGTAGAAATAGTAAAATATTTATTTGAACATGGTGCAGATATAAATAAAAAAAGTTTTTTCAGTTTTGATGAATGCAAAACCCCATTATTTTGTGTTTGTTCAAGTGGAGATGTAGAAATAGTAAAATATTTAGTTTAACAAGGAGCAGATATAAATAAGGAAAATCATTGTGGTGAAAACTCATTACTTTTTGCATGTGAAAGTGGAAATAAAGCCTTAATAAAATATTTAGTGGAACAAAGAAGAACATCTATGTATAAAGAAAATAATAAGAGTGAAAACTCATTATTTTATGCATGTTTCAGTGGAAATGAAGCATTAGTAAAATATTTAGTTGAACTTGGAGTTAATATAAATAAAGAAAATAAAAATGGTAAGACCCCATTATTTAAGGCATGTTTAAGTGAAAATAAAACAGTAGTAAAATATTTAGTAAAACTAGGAGCAGATATAAATAAAGAAGATAAAAATGGTGAAACCCCATTATTAAATACATGTAGTAGTGAAAATGAAGCATTAGTAAAATAAAATGGTTAATTGAACTTGGAGAAAATATTAATAAAGAAAATAAAAATGGTACGACCCTATTAAATATGGCAAGTAAAAAAAGATACGAAAATATAGTAAAATACTTAGTAAAACATGGAGTAAAAATAAATAAAAAAGATAAATATTTTTGGACCCTATTGTATGATGCATGTGAAAGTGGAAATATAGAATTTATAAAATGTTTTGTTGAATTTGGAGAGGGTATAAATAAAGAAGATAGATATAGTAAAACTGTATTATTTTATGCTTGTCACAGTGGAAATGAAACATTGGTAAAATATTTAATGGAACAAGGAGCAGATATAAATAAAGAAAGTAATAATGGCGAAACTCCATTATTTAATGCATGTCGTAGTGGGAATGAAGCATTAGTAAAATATTTAGTTGAACTTGGAGTTGTTATAGATAAGGAAAT
Organism: Neocallimastix lanati (nom. inval.); assembly: GCA_016946835.1. Classification (NCBI taxonomy): domain Eukaryota; kingdom Fungi; phylum Neocallimastigomycota; class Neocallimastigomycetes; order Neocallimastigales; family Neocallimastigaceae; genus Neocallimastix; species Neocallimastix lanati (nom. inval.). The sequence continues at coordinate 1,115,095 of JACVTC010000033.1, forward strand.
AAATATGGTAAGACACCATTACTTTATACATGTTATTTTGGAAATGAAAAATTAATAAAATATTTAATTAAACTTGGAGCTGATATAAACAAAGAAGATAATAATGGTGAAATCCCATTATTTTATGAATGTTATTCTGGAAATGAAGCATTAGTAAAATATATAGTTGAACTTGGAGTTGTTATAAATAAAGAAAATAATTATGGTAGGACTCCATTATTTAATGAATGTTTAAATGGAAATAAAGCATTAGTAAAATATTTAGATGAACTTGGAGTTGTTAGAGATAAAGAAAATAATGATGGTAAAATACCATTATATTATACACATTTACATGGAAATGAAGCATTAATACAATTTTTAGATGAACTGGGAGCAGATATTAATAAGTGAATATTATATATTTATATATATTAATTATATTTTTAAATATAAAAGATTTATTTCATAAAATATAGACATATATAATATATATATAATATACAAATGTTCTAAATTTTTTTTAAAAATTATTTTATGTAACAATGATTATAATATGAAATTAACCATACTATCTTAATTAAATATTTATAAAAGTCTTATTTCATCTTGTTTTAGCAAAACATTAATTATTTAAATAAAATAAATTTTAAGTATTATTAATTTTCAAATATAAAGGTTAGGTGTATAAAATAATACAACTGGAGATCGTACATTTCGTAATGTGGCTTATACATTTTTTAAAATAAAGCCAAGGTATTTTATACAATTATAAATAAATATATTAACAATTATTATTTTAAAAGAAATAATAATATATTCTATTAAAAAAGAATTATATAAAATTATTTGTACAATTGAATATTAATAAATTATATAAAATGAATATAATTTATTAAATTATAAAAACAAGCCACATAATTAATACGCCGCATTGGGAAAACGCACCAGATTCAATACAATTCTTTCATAACAATTTAATAATTGGGGTTAGGGAAAGAAAATATTTAAATAAAGCCATACATTTTTAAGATTCTATACTATCATAAACAAATATATAAAAATAATTATTATTTTAAAGGAAATAATAATTTTTTTTTTTTTTCAATTAGATATTATTAAATATCTATTTTAAAAGAAGTAATAATTTTTTTTTTCAATTAGATATTATTAAATACCTATTTTAAAAGAAATAATAATATATTCTATTAAAAAAGAATTAGAAAAAATCATTTTTATAATTGAATATTAATAAATTATATATATAAAAAAAAGAAAATTTATTATTTATTTAATTATTATTTATTTGATTATTAAAAAAAGCCACATACAAACACGCCACATTGAGAAATGCACGATTGCCAAACGTACAAAGATTCATTTTTCGAGTTGCATTTCGACAAGTGGAGTATTAATATAAATAAATGTAAAAATAAATAAATATTAATTCAAAATAATTTTTTTTAAAATTGTTTTTATTCGATATTAATAATATTTAATTTTATTTATTTATTTATTTATTTATTTAATAATTTTCAATTTGGCGAAATGCCCCACACCCCATTTTTTCTCTCACATGTTTGTATTATTAAATATAAGTAATAAATAACTTTGCTTTAAAAAATATGTGTTATATAATAATGACAATAAGATGAAACTATTCATTTTCTCTTATTTAAGTATTTAAAAATTTTTGTAGTTTAGTAGACGATTTTAATTATATAACTTAAAAATAATTTTTAAGCATTACTTAATGCTTCAGTAATTTATTTATATTAATAAAAGTATATAATATTATAATATAAATGATTAATATTTAATTTTTATTGAAAATTAGATATTCGGATAATCAATAAAAAAGTGTGGTTTAGTAAAATTTCATTTTTTTAAAAGATAAATACAAAAAAAAAAAAAATAATAATAATAAAAAAAAAAAATATATATATATAAATATATAAATATTAATATTTATTATTAAATATTAATTTTTATTTTTTAATTTGGTACTCTTTAAATATTTAATTTAAAATTATTTTTAACATTTTATTATTATTTGTATTAACAGCATTATTAATTTTTTATTTATTTCCAAAATATTATAAAAAAAAAAATTAATTTTTTACTTTTAAAAATAATGTTTCTAAATTAAGGTACATTTAGGATGTTTATTACTAATTTAAAAATATTAAAATATTAAAAATTGCGGTAAAAATTATTTCATAATTTAATTCTTCTTTTGTGGATTCAAAACCTTTTTTTTTTTTATATATATTTTATATTTTAATATTTTATATTTTATATTTTATATTTTATATTTTATATTTTATATTTTAATATTTTATATTTTATATTTTATATTTTATATTTTATATTTTATATTTTATATTTTATAATTTATATTTTATATTTTATATTTTATATTTTATATTTTATATTTTATATTTTATATTTTATATTTTATATATTTACATTTATATATAAATATATATAAGTATATATCTTTATATAATTATAATGTATTTTATATTTTATATTTTATATTTTATATTTAATATTTTATATTTTATATATTTACATTTATATATAAATATATATAAGTATATATCTTTATATAATTATAATGTATTTTACTTGTGACAAAATAATATTAAAAAATTGTATTAAAAAAGATTTTTTGACAAAATAATATTAAAAAACTGTATTAAATAAAGATTTTTCAAAATTTTTAAAAAGTTTAATAATAATTATTAATTAGTTATATTTTATATTTGTTATTTAGTTTTCATTTTAAAAGATAAATATTACATAATGACATACATACATAAAACTTTACAATGCTTATAGCTAAATATAATATTAAATATTTATATATAAAATATTTCTTTTAAATGAATATTTAAATATATATACTTATATTCGATTTAATTCAAAAATTACATAAAATAATAATAATAATAATAATAATAATAATAATAATAATAATAATAATAATAATAATAATAATAAAGGTTGCTTACACTATCATAATGGCTTTTTTTAAATGGTTTAATTATAAAATTAAAAATTTAAAATTTGAGTAAATAATATATGATATTAAGATGCTTTACATTGAAATTTTATATTTCATATTTAGATATAAAAATCATAAATAAATAAAAAAATTACTAATAATTACTGAATTTAAATATTTATATATATATATTTTTTTTATAATCTAAATGAAATATATAAATATTTTTATAATTTTTATAATCATATAAAATGAAATATATTAATTACCAGTGGTGGTTTTTTCTAATAATGCTTAAAATATTTTTTTTTGTATATCTAATTTTTAATTAATAATTTTTTTATATGAAATATAAAATAATAATTATTAATAAAACTCAAAATTAGTTAATTCCGTATATATTATTTTTTTTTGAAATTAACTGATAAAAGTAGCGGATATAAATCCGTATATTTATACTATATTATTACAATATATTAATATATATTTAATATATATAAATAAATATTAATAATATATTAATAATAAATAATAGATAATAGTAATAATTAAAATAGATAATATTTATTATAAAAAGTTTTTAGTATAAATATTGAAATATCCTCCTATTTTTTTTTTTTTTTTTCTTATCACATATTTTTATTTTTTTTTTTAATATTTCATTACTTAAAAAAAGTATTATCTATTAAAAAAAAAAAGTTATTTATAAATAAAAAAAGTAAAAGTAAAAAAGAAACCAAAAAAAAAAAAAAAAGTTTTATTCAAAAATTTTAATTTAAAAATAAAGATGGGTCGTCGTCCAGTAAGCATCTATTAACAAATGTTTAATATAAAATAAATTATATAAGAAAAAAAATATTAGAGGGATTATAAGCAGAGTAAAAATGAGATGTAATGAAGGATGAAATGAAAATGAAGAGAATTAAGCCATATAATAAAATAAATAATAAATTAATATATAATAAAATTGATAAATATTAAAAAGGATATAAATTATTTATAAGATTTTTAAAATAATGAATGTAAATGAAGAAAAATATAATAAATCTAGTAAATAGGAAAAATAGATTAAATTTGTGAATGAAAGTAGATGAAAAAATTTAATAGAGATTATTAACAATTAAAAAGATTAGTGATAAATTAATAATTAAAAAATGAATAGAGATTATTAGAATAACTTAAAAATTATAGTTTTATTTTATATTTGAAACTAGTAAAAAAATATATGGTATATATTTAAATATATTAATATCATGAATATGAAAGATTAAAGTATTTAGGGAAAAGCGTAAAAGATAATATATGAAAATATGAAAAAAAATAATAATAATGAAAAAAAAATGTATTGAATTAAAAATAAAGTAGAGTAATGAAATATGGAAGAATAAAGAATAAAGAAATATAGATGAACTTTAAAAATGAGAGTTAATATGTTAAATGAATTCAAAACATATACTTGTTTAATTGCATTTATATATATGTTTATATAAAATAAAATAAATAAGTATAATAGATTGAATTTATGGAAAAAAAAATTATAATAAAATTTATATTAAAAATTTTTATTTGTAATTGTTAATAATGTTAATTAAAAAACAATAGGCTAGATGTTACAGATACTGTAAGAACAAGCCATACCCAAAATCCCGTTTCTGTCGTGGTGTCCCAGATCCAAAGATCAGAATCTTCGATTTAGGTAAGAAGAAGGCTACCGTTGATGAATTCCCATGTACCGTTCACTTACTTTCTGATGAATACCAACAAATTTCATCTGAAGCTCTTGAAGCTGCTCGTATTTGTGCTAACAAGTACATCACCAAGGTTGCTGGTAAGGATTCATTCCACATGAGAATTAGAGTTCACCCATTCCACGTTCTCCGTATCAACAAGATGCTTTCATGTGCCGGAGCTGATAGACTCCAAACTGGTATGCGTGGTGCCTTCGGTAAGCCAAATGGTACAGTTGCTCGTGTTAATATTGGTCAAGTTCTTATGTCCATCCGTTGTAAGGAAGCCAACAAGGAAGCAGTTATTGAATCCCTTCGTCGTGCTAAGTACAAGTTCCCAGGTCGTCAAAAGATCATTGTTTCCAACAAGTGGGGTTTCACTAAGTTAACTAAGGAAGAATACCTCCAAATGATGGAAGAAAAGAAGATTCACACTGATGGATCTTACATTAAATATGACAATGGTAAAGGAAAGTTATCTGAATACTTCAAGCGTCAAGAACGTCTTCGTGCTTAAATTATTTAATAATATAAAATAAATAAAAAATATATTTAATAAAGCGATTAGATAATTTTAGCATATTTATTTATTATTATTATATTTTATTTTAAAATTTTGAAGAAGTTAAAATATAATTTATTTTAATTTTTTCATTGTAAAGAAAAAAAAAAGATTAAAAAAAAAAATTTCCTAAAAATCAAATCAAAGAAAAAAAAAAAACAAAAAAAAAAAAAAAAAAGTTAATGTTTAAAAAGATTTTATTAAATAATATACATACCATTATATATCATTAATAAAAATACCATTATTTACCAGAAATCTTTATAAATATTATTTAAATTTTTTGATATTAAGAAATAATTTTGTATATATAAAGTAAAGAAGGTTAATAATAATAATAAAGGAGGTTTATTATAGTCTAAATATAAATATATATAAATGAAGTTAAAAAATAATTAAAAATAAAAAAAATAAAAAAAAAAAAAAAGAAGAAAAAGTATATAATAAGCAAAAAAAAAAAAAAATAAAAAAAAATAAAAATATAAAAAAAAAAATAACAATATAAAAAAAAATAATAAGAAAGAAAGTAAATTATAAAAATAAAATTCTATTATTATTAGGAAATAATTATTAAATGAATATTGAATAGTGTGTTTTTATTTTTATATTTGAAATATACTTAATAAATAAATTTTTGTGTTGAATTGAAATATTATTATTAATGGTATTACATTAAAACAATGTTTATAACTTTTATATAAGTAATGAATTGGTAAATAACTTTTGATTTAAAAAAAAGAAAGAGTTATCACAGGTGATAATTAATTTTTATATGTATGTCATAATACTATTATTATATAGTACTATTATTTATAATAATATTGATTTAAGTGGAAGTAGTAAAAATATTTATATAAAGTCTTTTTTAAAATATGGAATGGATTTATTTATTAAAGTATTTCATTAATTTTTATTTATTAATTTGATAATATTAATGATATTGTTAAAATCGTAAAAGTTTTAAAAAATGTTGATGTTATTATTTTATTTTTGTGATTTTTAAATAAAATAATAATAATCATCATTTTTTAAAACTTTTACAACCCTTATTTTATATATTTTTTATTCTCATTAATACATACGTAAATTATTACAATTTGTAATAATTTTTAACATAATTTAAAAATTATATATTTTAATAAATAATCAATTTTTTTTTTTTTTTTTTTTTTTTTTTTTTTTTATTTTTATCTTTATTATTATTATTATTATTATTATTATTTTTTTTTTTTATTTTTTATTTTATTTTTTTTTTATTAATATTATAGAAAAGTAAAATGAATAAATTAACATATGTACCCTATTCTGAGGATGATGTGGATTATGTCAATACAGATATGCATTCCACTTATCCGCCACCAAATTATAAAGATTTACAAAGATATCAACAAGTAAGGATAAAATAACATAAAATAAATAAATTATTCATGAAAAAAAATAATTCTTTCTATATAAATATTTATTTAATATTTTTATAAATAATAATTTCTAATATATATCTTATCACTTTTTTTTTTTTTTTTTTTTTTTTTTTTTATTTTTGTAAATTAAAAGTTAACACATGCACGTAAGAAAAAAAAAGATACTATTATTTTTTTTTTTAAATATTAAAGTATTATGATACAATTATTAATAATATTATTTTAATAATTAATTAATATCAAAATTTGAAATTTAATTCCAGCTGTTGAAAAAATAAATGTTGGAAATTTTTTTAGGCAAAGTATAAGAACTATCGATAGTTCAGGTATTGTTGATGTTGAATTAAAATATAAAATGATAATGGATACGGTAATTAATTCTTTTTATATATATATATTTTATTTATAAAAATTAAATTATTTTTCCTTTGAAATTTAAATGAAATTCATTTTTTAACATTTTAATAAAGTGTTAATATATATAATATATGACTGAATATACATTTAACCTTTTAATGTTGGATATTTTTATTTTCAAATTAGGCAAAATTACCAGATTATGCAATATATAGTGATCCTTTATTATATAAGAATCTTAAAAAAATAAAGGTTAATAAATTAATATATATATACATATTTTATTTGTGATATTAGAATCGAATGTACGAAAAAAAAAAAAAAAAATTTATCTTTAAATTTTTATAAATATATATATATTTATTTATTTTGCAAAAATAATATTTATATATATATTAATTAATATAGAATAAGGTTCTTAAAAGTTTACATATCATAAGAAATATATGTCTATATTGTAATCCATTTTATAAAGTAAAATCAATTCCACATTTTAAAACTGATAATATTATTACTATAGCAGCGATTGATAATATTTGTAAATTGTTTGAAGCCAATAGAAAAGATATGAGCTCATTTGTAAATATAATTTATATATATATATAATTTTTATAAATATAAAAGAAAAATTGAAGCATTTTATAATTTAATATTTATTCAATTATAATTTTTTTTATTTATATATTAATAGAAATATCTTGATATATTTAGTAAAGGAAGTTTTTCAGGTATTATATCTATAAAATAATTAAATTTTCAATATATACATAGATATAAAATTTAATTTACTATTCTTTTTTTTTTTGTATAAATTAATTTTAAATTAATAATATTATTATAAGAATATTTTATTTGGAAAGCAAAGAAGGAAAATTTAAATGTAACAGGCCATATATACAATATTAAAGAAAATAATATTCATGATGGTGTATTTACTCCATTCAATAATGAAAAAATAAACGTAGACGTATATAATTGTGACAAAGGTTAATGATTTATAATTTATATATATCAAATTCAATAATAATAATAATAATAACAATAACAATAACAATAACAATAACAATAACAATAACAATAACAATAACAATAGCAATAACAATAATAACAACAATAGCAATGATAATGATAATAATAATAATAAATTATTATTATTATCATTTTTAATATTATTATTATTATTATTATAATTTTTATTATTATTATTATTATTAAAATTTAATACTTATATCGAGGTTGTGAAAAACTAAATATTTAAATATAATTAAAATTTTAGATTCCAATTTAAAAAATGAGAATATACAAAAATTTATTGGAACAGTAAAAGAAAAAGTTGATTTAATTTGCTCAGGATATGTAAATATTATTTATATTATGAACTTATTTACTATATATATATATATGGTGAGTAAGGAATACTTATGTATTGATTTTAAAAATAATTTTAAAATAATTAGATGATTGAAAATGGTGATGAAGATCTACTTCAAGATAATATTGAAGAAAATTATTATCAAATATTATTAACTCAAGTTATTATTACATTATCAACTTTAAATAATGGTATAAAATAAAAACAAAAATATAAATATAATATATATATATATTTTCTGTCTATTGTACTATAACAAAAAAAAAAAAAAAAAAAAAAAAAAACTTTATTGTTAATTATTCTAATATTCTATTATAGGTGGTAACATTATTATAAAGATTTATGATTTATATCAATCATTTACTATTGAACTTATGTATATCTTAGCAAAGCATTTTGAGAAAATTTCTATTGTTAATTCAATATCATCTACTATCAATCATTGTAAAAGGTAAAAGGAAAGAAAACAAAAAGAAAATATGTATATGTAAAAATACTTTTACTACTTTAAAAAAGGACAAAATTACTATATAACAATTATAACAACAACTTCAACAACAACAACAACAATAATAATATTAATAATTAATAATTAATAATAATTAAATGATAATAATTAAATAATAATTAAATAATAATACTTAAATAATTATATAATTAATAACAACAACAACAACAATAATAATAATAATAATAGTAATGTTTTTTTTTTTTTTTTTTTTTTTTTTTTTTTTTTTTTTTTTTTATTTATTCATTTATTTATTTATTATTTATTTATTTAAGATATATTTATTGCCAAAATTTCAAAGGGGCTGAACAAGAAACTATTGATTTTTTATATGAAGTTAATCAAGAAATGAACGAAACAACAAAGGATGGATCTATTAAATGGCATAAATTAATGAAAGACGAAAAAGTTGTAGTGACTCATATTATCGAAAATGAAATTGATGAAGATTTTGTTGATGATATTCAATCTTTAAATATGAAATATCTTATACTACAAAATGAATATTATAAAAAATTATTAAATATGATGTTTGAGCATTCAAAATATAGAATTGATACCAGTGATGTTATTAGAGAATGTCAAAGACAATGGAATTTACAATAAAATAAATAGAAATATTAGTTCATATATAATATAGTTATATTTATTACTATTATTACTATTGTTATAATTTTTATTATTATTTTTTTTTTTTATTTTTTTATTTTTTATTTTTTTCTTTTATTATATTTAATATGTCTTTTATCAATTTATTTATTTATTTATTAAATTGTTTTTAAGTATTTTTAAATATTAATAATATAAAATAAAATTTATATATTTATATATTTGTTGTTGAGTATGCTTTAACATGTTTAATAACAACATATACATTATTTGTGCATACAAATCTATCATGATATAAAATGAAAAGTTTTTATTATATATATATATATATATATATTATTATTATTATTTTTTTTTCTTTTTTTTTTTTTTTATGAGGAATTAAAAATGACTTTTTTTTGAACTCTCTTTGATAATTTTTAACAATGTTTTATGGAAATATTAATTAAATGTAATAATAATTAATTTTGTTTATTATTAAGTAGACTATAAAATTTTTTGAAGAAAACGAAAAGTATTATAATCCAGTAATGATTTTTCTTTTTTTTAAGTTATAATATTAAGAAAAAATTTATTTTTCAACAAATTATTTTTTCTAATCATTTTTTTTTTTTTATTTTTATTTTATTTTTTTTTTTTTTTATAAAGTAATTAAATAAAAAAAAAAAAAAAAAACGTAAATTTTAGTCTTAGTCCATGTAAATTTAATAAATAAAAAAAAAAAAGTTGGGTTACAAACAAAAATAATTTTAATGAATATTTAAAATAATTTCAATAATTTTTTTTTTTAAATTAATTATATAAAAGTTTAAAGTGTTACACAAAAAAAAATGGAAATTATAAATGTTTTACCTATCGATGATTAAAAATAATTTTATAATTTTTTAATAATTATTAATTTTCATTAAACATATAAATAATTATTTTCTTTTTTTTTTTTTTTTTTTTTTTTTTTTTTTTTTTTCATTATGATTATTGAAATGAAAAAAATAAAATAGAAAATATAAAAAAATAAAAAATTAAATAAATTATAATATTTATATTAAAACAGAATATAATTAAATCATGTATTGAAATAAGAAAAATCCATTTTATGATTTAAATATCATATATATAGAAATATTATGAAAGATTAATAAAAAAAAATAATTCAAGATATAATTATAATAAACTTTATAGAAATTTATATTCTTTTTATTTGTCTAAGTATTATTTGTATTAATTATTATTTATATTATTTATTACATTTATTTTAAACAGTATATATATATATATATATAAAATAAAAGATTTTATAAGTTTTCTGTAATTAGTATAATTAAATCTTTTTTTATTTACTATTAAGCCATAAAAAAGTATAAATAAAGTTGAGGAATATTATTATATAACATATAAAGACTTTCCAAATTATAAATATTTTATTATAAATATATTTTATTAATGATAAACTGAAACTATAAATATATATATATATATATATATATATATTTTTTTTTTTTTTTTTAAAATTTTCTATTATTAATTTTTTTTTTTTAAATAGCGATATAATATTAACTTTTATTAATTATAGTATATCCAATAAAATAATTTTAAGACTAATTTATAAATTTAATATTTAGAACAAAATAATTATAATTAATTTTTTTTTTTTTTTTTTTTTTTTTTTTTTTAAAAAAATAAAATTTATTATTTGGAGTGAAAGATACATATTTTCGTTTGATATTATAATATAGTATATAATTTGTTTTTATATTTTATTAATTAATATTAAAGTGATTTCTTTTCATTTTAATATTAATTAGTAAAATATACAAAGTAATATATATATATAGTATAAAAAATATTATATCAAATGGAGAATTATAATTCCTTAAAAATTCTTGTTGTAGGTGACCCAAGTAAGTTATAATATACTTTATTATTATTATTATTCTATAACTTTAATGTATATAAAGAATTATCACTGGTAATTTATGTTATAAATAAAAAACATTTAACAATTTCCTTTTATAATTATATAATTTTATAATTTTTTGAATATATATTATGAAATTTAAAAATGCTTCAAATATAAATTTAAACAATTTCATTATAATTAAATAAATTTTATAATATATTTCATTTTATTTTATATCAAAATAAAATAAAATAAAATAAAATAAAATAAAATAAAATAAAATAAAATAAAATAAAATAAAATAAAATAAAATAAAATAAAATAAAATAAAATAAAATAAAATAAAATAAAAAAAAAAAAAAAAAAAAAAAAAAAAACAAAAACCAAAAACCAAAAATTAAAAACTAAAAAACAAAAAAACAAGGTGTAGGGAAAACGAGTTTAATAAATATTTTATGTCAAAATGAAGTGAAGAAAAATACTTCGCCTACTATTGGCTGTTATCTTGACGTTAAGGTTATATATATAAGTATATTTTATAAATATTACTTTTAATATTGAGTTTAAAATTTAAAATTATACCTTTTTCTTTTCTTTTTTATCATATTATATTAATATTATATTATATTTTATTATATCATATTTTATATTATTCAATATTAAATACTAATTAAATATTTTGGAATAATATATTTTTCATTTTCAAATAAAAAATAATTATTTTGAATGAAAAAAGTTGTATAATTATGAAAAAATAAATCATAATTATTACTTGGAATTTATAGAAACAAATAATAGTTAAGTCATTGGAATTAATATTTATACATATAATAAATAAAAAATTTATTCCTAGAAATAATATATAATTTATTTGTATTAAATGTATATATATATATATATATATATATTTTTTTTTTTTTTTTTTTTTTTTTTTTTTTTTTTTTTAAAAGGATGTAAGCATCCAAAAACCAGAGAAAAATTTTATAAAGATATAAAAGGGATTATATTAGTTCATGATTTATCTAACAATAAATCTTATAAGAATTTATGGAAGTGGTTAAAAGAAATTATTCATTCTGAAACTTTTAAATCATCAGGATTTTATGAGAGAGTAAAAACTGGTTAGATTCCAAATATTAAATGTTACAATATTAATATATTTTATATAAAATTTTCTGTTTTCAAATTTAGAAATTCATAAATTTATAAATTGTAAAAAAAAATTTTTTTATTATTTACTAAACTTATTTATTAAAAATATCATATTATAATATATATATATATATATGCATATATTTATGTAATTTTTAATAAAAAAAATTAAAATAAATATATTATAATTAATAATATTAGCAAATAGTTATAAGAATTTAAATGTTGAAGTTGAAAATTCAAAAATGAAACTATCTGTTCCTTTATTAGTTGTTGGAAATAAAGCAGACTTAGTAGCAAAACAATATAGAATAAATAAAAATGATATAACGAATACATTTAATGGAACAAGTGTTTGCATGGTATATTATTAGTTAATATTTAAAATTTTCTATAATCATACTATTATTATTATTATTATTATTATTATTATTATTATTTTTTATTTTTTTTTATTTTACAATATTTAGTGTTTTAATATATATTATTAGTATTATTCATTATATATTATCAATTGATACAAATACTATATTTTTTTTTTTTTTTTTTTTTTTTTTTTTTTTTTTTTTTGTATTTAATTATATATATATTTATAATAGACCTCAACGACATTAGATACTTCCTCTATATCATATACTTCAAATTATAATATTTTCCGTGATTTTTATGAACAAGTTATAGATCAAAGTGATATAATAAATTATAGTATATCAAAACAGTATCATCCCACTTTGTCAGTTGTCTCAAGTTTAAATCAATCTATACCCAAGAAGAAATGGGGATTTAAATATAATTCTGAAATGTTTACTAAAACTAATATAGGAAATTCATATAAAATACAATCGTCCCCTGATTTAACTGATATATCATTAAAATTAAGATTAATATCTACACAACTTCATTCTAAACTTCCACGATAGTAGGTTTTATCCATTCATAATAAAAATTGCTAATCCTTAAATAACGATAATGCTTAAGATAAGATGAAAAAAAATAGTAATAATACAATATAAATAGTTTTTGATTTAATATATACATATATATAATAGCATTGTATTCATATTTGATATTATATTAAATAATTAAAATTATTATATTTATAAATTCAATCAGATAAAAATGATAATAATATTTGTAATAATATAATAATAATTCTAGTATTTTTTAACAATTTTGAAATATATATCTAAAATAAATAAATAAATAAATAAATAAATAAATAAATAAATAAATAAATAAATAAATAAATAAATAAATAAATAAATAACTAACTAACTAACTAACTAAATAAATAAATAACTAAATAGCTAACTAACTAAATAAATTAATAGATGAATAAATTAATAAATTATAAGTTAAAAAATAAATAGATGAATAAATTAATAAATAAATAAATAGGTAAAAATAAATAAATAGATGAATAAATTAATAAATAAATAGGTAAAAAATAAATAAATAGATGAATAAATTAATAAATAAATAAGCTTTAACTTTAATTAAAAATTTATATTTATGTATAATAATAAACTTTATTAATTTCAAACTTTAAAAACATAAAAAAAAAAAAAAAAAAGTGTAGAAGAAAAGTAAAATTATACTTTTGATATATTTATATTTAGATATTTTTAGCTTGTAGGTATCATTTCATTTTATCACAGTTGATGCAAATATATTTAAGTTTTAAAGGATTTTTTTTTCTTTAATAAATATTACAACAACAACAACAACAACAAAAAAAAAAAAAAAAAAAAAAAATAAATAGTATTATTATTTTTTTAAATAAATTATGCTCTACAATCAAGATTTTTTTTTTTTTTGGAAAAATTAAAATTTTGGATGATAAATAACAATATATATATATATATATTTTAAAGAAATATTAAGTTTTATCAAAAATATTGTTTTGTTTTAACTGAAAAAAAAATTAATTTTCATTATCATTATTAAATAATTGAACATAATATCTACTTTTAAATATATTTAAAATAGTTTATGATATTGTTATATAAATATAATAAAATTATAATACATATATTTTATTATTATGAAATAAAATGATATTAACTTAATAAAAATAGATTAAAAAAATACTGTTTTAAAAAATATATATATACTTTTTAATTTTTTATAATAAAATGATTTTAGTTTATAATCAGTTTTAAATAACATTTTGAATTATAATTAATATTAGTTTCATTTTTTTAATTGGACTTTTCTATTATAATGAAAATGATATTTATTTTGTTAATATTTTTAATAATACATAATAAATATATATTTTATATATTTCATAAAATATTAAAATATCAAATTTAATATCAAAAAAAAAAAAGTTAATTTACTTTTTTTTTTTTTTTTTCTTTTGTATTATTATTATATTTTAAAATTTGATTTTATTTTTACTTTATTACCATAATATAGAATTATTAGTATTTTAAATTGTATAGATAATAATTAGTTTTTTTTTTTTTTTTTTTTTTTTTTTTTTTTTTTTTTTTTAATTAAAAATAAAAGTTTATTTTATATTAATATTCTATAGAAACAGGATTAAATAGAAAGAGTAACATGCTCAATAAAAATAGAAAAAAAAATATTTTAAATCTTTTACTTTATTTAATATAATAATTGTATTCTGGGTATTGAACCTAAGGTAAATTAAAATTAAAACTATAATATAAATATGTTAAAATAAATAAATAAATAAATAAATAAATATATATTTAAAAACATGATTTAGTAGGTCATTGTAATTTTAAAATATAATAATAATACTATTAATAAAAATTTTAATTATAAATATATAATTTTATCCATTTTTGATTATTAATAAAAGATACTATTAAAGTTATTATGAAGAGGAGAATATCTTTAAAAATAAAAAAAAAAGAAAAAGAGGTATTAATATTAATATATATTAAATATAAATATAAAAAGTTTAAATATGTATATAAATATAATACATAATTATTTTGATACTTGTAGATTTATTTTTATTCTTAGTATTTCTTTATTAATTTTATTATATTTTATTTTTTTTTTTTTTTTTTTGATATTATCATAATAATAATAATAATAATAATAAAATAATAATAATATTATTATTATATATATATAATTTTTTTTTTTTTTTTTTTTTTTTTTTTTTTTTTTTTTTTTTTTTTATTCTATTATTATTACTATTATTATAATTATAATTATAATTATATTTTCGATAGTGTTATTATCTTCTTTTTCATTTATTTTAATAAAACTATTATTACTATAATATCATTTTATGATTTTTTTATACTTGTTCGTTATTTTTTAATTATTAATATTTTTTTTATAAATATTTATAAAAATGAAATAATGAACAGATAAATTATATCTATTATTATATAATTATATTCAATTATATTCAATTTATCATAGTTAATTTATTTATTTATTTATTTATTATTATTATTATTATTTTATAAATAATATTTTTACTTTATTTATTTTTTTTCTTTTGTTATATCTTATTTGGTTTATCTTCTTCATTATTATTATTTTTTTTTTTTAATTAAACTATCTTTAATCAATACTATCTCTAATTCATTTTCATTATTCATAAAATACAAATAAACAACATAAAAAAAACAACAAAAAAAAAAAAAAAAATAAGAAAAAAAAAGAAAAAAAGAAAAAACAAACAATAACAAAAAAAAAAAAATAACAATATCAACAAAAAAGAAAAAATAATAACATTAAAATATATATTACAAATTATCAGTTTTTTTATTATTATTATTATTATTATTATTTATAAATATTTTATTTATTATTTAATTACTATTTTTGTTTATACATATTTTATTTATTATTTAATACATAATTTATTTATTATTTAATTACTATATTTTTTTTATACATATTTTATTTATTATTTAATACATATTTTATTTATTATTTAATTATTATTATTATTATTATTATTATTTTTTATTTAAGGACAAAAAAAAAAAAAAAAAATTCGATTTTAAATAATTTTAGTTAATTTTTTTTTTTTTAACAATGGAAGAAATTACAACTATTTTCGTGGTTGGATTTCCAGATGATATGAATGAGAGGGAATTCCAAAACATGTTTATTTTTAATCAAGGTTTTGAAGCTGCTACTTTAAAGATCCCAGCCCCAAATAAAGATGGAAGGAAACAAATTGTAATTATTTAAATTTTTTTTTTTTTTTTTTTTTTTTTTTTTTTAAAGATTTTTTAATTTTATTTTATTTTATTATTATAGTTGTATATCAAGAACATAAAATAATTCATAATAATGATTATGAATAATTAATATATATTTATTTATATTTAAAATTTATCTTTTATATTTCAAAAAATATATATATATATAAAATGATTAATATAATTAAAAAAAAAAAAATTAATAATATATATATTTATAACATTTTTTTTTTTAATATTAGATTGGTTTTGCAAAATTTCATACAAAAATGGATGCCTTAAATGCTATGGAAGTTTTGACCGGAAGACAAATTGATTTTGAAAAAGGTAGTGTTTTAAAGGCTGAAATGGCGAAAAAGAATTTGCATACTAAAAAAATCATGATGAATATGTACTATCCTGCTTCATCAATGAAAAATACTTGTATGCAATACTATAATTCAATGCCTGATAATATTAATAATTGTATAAATTTTAATAATAATATGGCCAATAATCCTTGTAATCCATTATTAAATGATGATAATAAAGTTTATCCATTAAATAATTTAAATAGAGGAATATCTAATCCTGCGATGGGTCCATTAACTAATAATTGTAAGTGTAGAAGAAAAAAAAAAGAATATTTATATATTAAAATGATTATTATTATTATTATTATTTAGAAAATTTTATTTATATATATATATGTATGTATTTTTTTTATAATCTAATTAAATTGCTTAATATATACATATATTTATTTTTGTATATATACAGTTATGATGCCTGGAGCAAGAGAAAGAAATGGTAATATGAATACAGTTTCCCAACCATTTATGGATCAGAATTTAGCATTATATAATGGTAATAGAAATTTATATAAATTGCCAAATTATCAAAATATGGATATGAATCATTCTGCCATTGCTTTAAATAATAGTAAACCCACTTTTGATAAATTATATAAGAATGGTCCAGGAAATAGTAACAGCGTACCTAATAGTGCTACTACCTCTACTAATTCTTTATATGGTAATAGTATCTTTAACTTTTTATCAGAAAATACAGGTGTTCCAAAGGGATTAAAACAGCCAACACTTCAAAATAATAATTTATTCTCTTTCAATAAGCCGATTCAGAAGCCCCTTCAGCAACAAAATACATTTGTTTCAACATCTTCAGGCTTCATTAATAATGTGTACAGACAACCATCCTCTTTATTAGATTCTGATTTCTCCATTAATAATAATAATAATAATAATAAGAGCAACAACAATATCAACAACAACAACAACAACAATAATAATAATCAATTTAATTCTACTGCTACCAATAATAATTCAGTGATTGCTGTTCCAAACAACCTTAATACTAAGTTTAATAAAAGTAGTGTTGATGCCTCATTTTCAAATGATCTCTACACTAATAATTTCAATTACCCATTAAGCTACTTTACCGAAAGTAATGATATGATGAAGAATAGAACTTCTCTTCCAACCTCTTTACTTGAAAATGGTAGTAAGGATACCTCCTTAGAAGAATTAAAGAAGAAAGTAGTAAGTCCATTATCGAATTCCTCTACGACGACACCATTATTCTTCTCCTCCCCAATTAATAAAACTCCTGGATTTATGGATTCTACTTTAGATATAAGTAATAAATTCTGTAATTTAAGTCTTAACAACACCATGAATATCGATAAATCGGTGGCTCCAATTTCCAAGGGTAATCATGTTAATGGTAGTAAGGATAGTGAAGAATTTGATGAAACCACAAAAGATGATAATCAAACTACATCGGAAAAGGCAAAGACTGATTTAGATTTTACTAATATTTCTTCCATGAGTGGTAGCCATATTTTTAAAAATAATAATTTCACTTTTAATTTATTTAGTGGTGGTGAAAGTTCCCCAAATATTTTGGATTCTTTAAATAAAAATGATTCCGTAAATTTAATTTCAAAGTTTTCTTCTTCCTCTATGAACTTACCATATAAGTATAAGAAGTCAAACTTTGAAAAATTAAATGAAAAAGAAGTAGAACCCACGCTTAAGTCCAGTGAAGGAAGTTCCTCTACCATCAATAGTGATAATGATGTTATTACCAATGCTAAAAGTAATACTTCTCTTAACAGTGCTTCTGAATTCACTCTTAATGAAGGAGCAGCAGATAATAAAACCGAACCAGAATCTTCTATTTTTTCTTCATTATCAAATTTAACAAGTGAACCAATTATTCCACCACAAGTTTATTCGTCTTCAGTTAACAGTAAAACTATTGCAAATGAAAGCAATTAAAAGTAAAAAAAAAAAAAAAAAAAGTTTTTAAGTAAATAAAATTATCAGTATTATAAAAAAAATATTATTATATTAATTAAATATATATAAACAATTAAATAATAAAATATGATTATTAGTAAATACGTAAACGATAAAAACTTTTTTTTTTTTTTTAAAAAAAATAATATATATTTATACATATATATACACATATATACATAAAAAAAGCAAAACAAAAAAAAAAAAAGAAAAAAACAAAAAAAGCACATATAAAAAAACAAAACAAAAAAAAAAAAATTTCAATTGTAATTATAATACAAATATAAAAAAATACAAAAAGATTTATTAATAAATAATAGATAAATATAAAAATCGCAAAAATGAAAAATAAATGATAATAATAAACAAAAACCAACTAATAAAAAAAAAAAAAAAAAAAAAAAAACTCTTGACAATACAAGTAAACAATGAACATTATAAAAAAAAAAAAAAAAAAGCAAATATATATTCTCAATTAACATATAAAATATAACCATTTAAGTATATATAAAAAAAACCCAATAATTCAATTCATATTAATTATATATATATATATTTCTAATAATAGTAATAAAATAGTTTGTATATATCATACTTATAAATATATATATATATATTAATACCTTTTGTTATCTCTTTTATTATTTTTTCTATTAATATTATATTTTATAGTTGTATTATATATATAGTTTTTAATTATAAATATTATTTTTTATTAATAATAATTAATATTTTTAAATAACTAATATGTAATATTATATTTAAAAAGAAAAAAAAAATTATATAAAAAATATCATTAATATACTG